>JAJPUD010004909.1:108639-178525 GCA_023553655.1 Myrmecobius fasciatus | reverse complement strand
TTTTTTTTTTTTTTTGCTTTTTGCTGAGGCAATTGGGGTTAAGTGACTTGCCCAGGGTCACACAGCTAGGGAATGTTAAGTGTCTGAGACCAGATTTGAACTCAGGTCCTCCTGACTTCAGGGCTGGTGCTCTATCCACTGCGCCACCTAGCTGCCCCCCTCTCTCTATTTTGAACATGCTCTGATTGACTTCCCACTGAACTTTTATAACATCAGAAAAATGAAGCTCCTTGAGTGAGAACAGGCTCCTTCTTGCTTTTGTTTTTTGATTCCCAATCCTGAACTGGGGTGCTTGGGAGGCAAGGGGAGGCCATTCTGTGTGTTAATGGCTTACGCTACTCTGATCAGGGTCTTTCTAATTCAGAAAAAAGTGATTTTCTGCTTTCTTCTTGGGTAACCTCCTCCCACCCATCTGGCTGGGAACTATTTATTACTTATGTTTAATGCAAAATTCAAATAAAAGAATACTTTTCTTAGCAATACCCTAGTAGCACTGCCTTTATTATGAAATTTCCAGAATTGTTTTCTGAAAGAACTGGTCTCCCTTACCATGGACCATTTTCAATAAAACTTAAATGTGGTTTTGTGTGTGTGTAATGTATATTGCAGGTGGTTTCATGATTCTAGCCTAGGCTATATTAGATTGTTCTGCTCCTTCCCTCTTTCCCCTTCATCTTGGCATAAGGGAGACAGGAGGAACTCAGTCAGCACTTTGGACCCTCCCGAGCCCTGGAGTAGGGATGGTGCTGTCAGGGTGAAAGATGGACCCATTGCTCCAGCTGTGTTTTCACTTTATTAATCTGCCTCCTCACTGCCTTGTCCCATACTTTGCTGTCACTGATCCTAGTCTTGTTCTTCTTTTCAGGTGGAGTGGGCATGAATTTGACCGCCGCAGACACAGTTATTTTTGTTGACAGCGATTTTAATCCCCAAAATGACTTGCAAGCGATTGCCAGGGCTCACCGAATTGGCCAGAAGAAGTGAGCATCTTAGCAGTGGCAGCCTCCCTGAAGTCCTTCCCCTTCCCTTAGTTTTCAGTTCTCTTGCTGAGAGCTTCTCTGTTGTTCTGTTGGGGGAGTGGAGCATGAGGAGGGAGGACCAGGTGGGAAAAGGTGAAAAGGGGGAATGAAATGATAGACTTATGTCTTTAGGAACCTCCAGAAATATCCATTCCCAGGAAACTCCATGTCATAAATGAAGTCCTGCGACCATGTAGGCATTAAAAATAGCTCTTATTGTGTGCTGAACTCCCATATCCAAAGGTTTTCCTGGGTGATGGATACAAATTTCTGTGGCATCCCTTGGCCTCTGTGAAAGAAATGCTTGAGTAAAATAAGTTAAAAAATGGAAAGCACATAGGCTAAAAGTGTACAGAAAATCTGAGACCATTTACCAAGAAGGGTTCAAGCCTCATAAAACATTCCCCAGCATTAACTGTACTCTGAATAGATCTTATTTCCTTTAAGAAATATCTGACTTAAGTACTGCTTGTTTTTGCTGTGTTATAGACTTTTCACAGGAAACACTTTGTGTGTGTGCTTTACACAGGTCTGTGAAGGTTATTCGGCTTATTGGCCGAGATACAGTGGAAGAAATCATCTACAGGAAAGCGATGTCCAAGCTGCGGCTCACCAATGCTGTCATAGAGGGTGGTCACTTAACTCTGGGAGTACAGAAGTCCTCAACAGCCTCTGAGCTTCAGGTAGGCATATTTGGCAGTCCTGCAGATTAGAAGGTGATTTTATTCTCTTTTGGTTGAGGGTGCAGATGAAGAAGCCAGGATAGAATCAAGCCACGCTCTCCTTAAACTATGAACACAGAAAAACCCTCTTTTTAGCACAGAGATTTTTAACCTGGCATCTGTAAATTGTTTGTTTTTTTGTTTTTTAATATTTTTATAATTGTATTTCAATATACATTGGGTTTCCTTTGGAATCCCATGTATTTTGGGAAGGGGTCCATAGACTTCACCAGACTGTCAGGAATCTCCATGACACAAAAAAGGTTAAAAACCTCTGTTTTGGCATTTGTAGCCAACATTTTATTTCATCCTTTTTTATTGGATAACACATGACCTGAACATTGTGATGGACGATGAGGTGTTCAAGATATCATTGGAGAAATAAGGAATCTTAAAAAAAAAAAAAAAAAAAAAAAAAAAAAACTCTTGGGGCTGAGAAACTGATGAGAGTTTAGGATGCTTTTCTCTGGAAAGATGGAGAAGAGGACAAAGATCATGGTTTAAATTTAGACAAGCAGGTAGAGAATTGGCAGAATAATGACTTCTCATTCAGACCAAGCTTCTGCCTACTACTCATGAGGAGCATCAATATTAATATCACATTTTATGGATGAGGAAACTGAAGTCCTGTCCAATCCTTTTGATGATTCAAGGGCAGAGAGACCTAGCAAATTGGATCCAGTGTCATGGATTTGGACCTACCACTTAGAACCAGGTTGTGCCAATTGCCAGGACAGCTCACCAAAGCTGACCAAGTTCCCCCTCCAAATAACAGGTTTCCAGCTGTTGGTCTAGGGGCTAGAATGTGTGCTTTTAAACTGCACTGGCATATTGTTGGACTTTGGGCAGTGCCTCAGTTTCTCCCTATGTAAAAGAGCAATTGATTCAGCAAAGATTTATATTGGACACAGTTACATTCATATAATGCCTGAGCACTGTGTAGGATACAGAGATGTGGAAGCTGTGGTCTTTACTGTCAGGGAGTTTCCACCATTAGAGGAGACTGGACAGTATTATTTCCACTGTAGCACACATTATTCCTTCACTGGTTTTCTTCATTACCTCTTAGTAAGCGACTTTGTTATTCTGGGGCTCAGTTTTCTCTCTCTCTCTCTCTCTCTCTCTCTCTCTCTCTCTCTCTCTCTGTCTCTCTCTCTCTTTCCCTCTCTCTCTCTGTCTCTCTCTGTCTCTCTCTGTCTCTCTCTCTCTCTCTCTCTCTCTCTCTCTCTTTTTTTTGCTGAGGCAATTGGGTTAAGTGATTTGCCCAGAGTCACATAGCTAGGGCATGTTAAGTGTCTGAGACCAGATTTGAACTCAGGTCTTCCTGACTTCAGGGCTGGTGCTCTATCCACTGAGCTATCTAGCTGTCCCTTGGTTATCTCTTTTTAAAATTAAAGTTATTGGACTGCTCAGATCTAGCAGTCCAGTTTTTTGAAACCACTCTGTAGAAAGGTGTACGGACCCTTGGCTGATCTGACCCCCTTTTTTCACGTCTCCTCTTAGGTCCTTGGTCCCCATTTCTAAGCCATTAACTACCCTACTAAGGCCATAGTGGGTTAAGTAGTCCAGAATAGGAAATTTAGATATTTGAGAAGTCTTGGATGTGGTTTCAGGTTTGGAAATAATGGTCTAGATCAGTGGTGTCAACTCAGGTGGAAACAGGGCCACTGAACTGTCCATAAGGATCCCCCTGGGCCACAGATTGACTCAGAAAACCGCCTATTGATACTTTTTTTTGTTGTTCAGTCACTTCAGCTGTGTCCAATTCTTTGTGACCCCATGTGGGGTTTTCTTGGCAGAGATTCAGGAGTGATGACAAATGAGGAAACTGAGGTAGAGAGAGCAAAATGACTTGGCCAGGGTCACACAGCTAGTCAGAGTCTGAGGTTGGAGTTGAACTCTGGAAGACAGGTGTTCCTGATTCCGGAATCCGCACTCTATCTGCCTTGCGGTCCTGATGTTGATGTTATCTGCGCTTTACTGTATTTTCCTTTATTTGGTCAGTTTTCCCCAGTTACGCTTTAACCTGGTTAGGGCCGCATTGGCAGTGCCATGGGCCGCATGCGCAGTGGACAGATTTCTGGGACTCGGGGGTCTCTCAGGTCCCTGGTTCTTCATTTCCACGGCTGTCTCACCCTCACCAGCCACAGCACAAGTGTGAGGGCCCAGCTGCTACCGCAGTTTGTAGAGGAAGACAGCCCAGTGCCCAGTGAGACTCCAGCCATCAGGCCAGCTGGGCCCAGGCTCTGGGCACCGGGGAGGAGGTGGGGCCTGCCCCATGCCCAGTCATAACGATGACTGTCTGGTCTTTTCATTTGCTTCCTCCATAAAAGTTGAGTGAGATCCTCAAGTTTGGCTTGGACAAGCTTCTCTCCTCGGAGGGAAGCACTCTGGAGGAGCTGGACCTGGAGACCATCCTGGGCCAGAGCAAGGACGGCAGGTGGATCGTCGACGCCGTTCTTCCTTCGGAAGAGGAGAGCCAAGAGGTAGAGGGCGAAGGTGAGTCCTGGGGATGATGGGAGCGAGGCATCCCCCGGGCTCTGTGGCCAGGGAACGGGGTGGGGGTTCTGGTATTGGCTGGGGGCCGATCTGGAACACGTTAATCCTGCCTTCTCCACCTCCCCTCCATCCTGTTCTTATAGAGCTGGAAAGCACCATGGCTTCCTTGGAGCATCCCCACAAGTGGGCGGCACTCTTCCTGGGAGGACCCCAAGTAAGGGGAAAGCTGCTGCTTCCAAGGGCAGCCAGCTCACTGTTGAATGTTCCCAGAGTGGAGGGCCGCCTTGGGGAGCAGTGCATTCGTCCCTGAGATCTTCCGGGGGAGGCTGAATGGCTCGTTTTTATAGGGGGGCCTGCTTGGGTCTGGGAGGGACTAGATGGCCTCAGAGTCAACTTCTGAAGTCTTTCAAGTTCTGTCATTCCATGAATGGTGTGTAGTGATACTCCAGAAACAGACCCTTTCCAGAAATCAGCCATTTGTGGAAGGAGGTTGTCTGGAGGACGTGATGGCTGATGGTCTCAGTGCACACTAGGTCCGGTCATGGAAGGCACATTTTAGGAGGGTCCTTGGTAGAGGGGGCTATTCAAAATCATCTCATGGAAGGGAATGTATTCCTAGCGATTACCTTGTAATGTTTGTCTTCAGATATTTAAAGAGCTGTTGTGTGGCAGAGGGGTTGTGTGAGCTCCAAAGGACATGATGTGTTACTGTTGTTTGTTGTTGTTAATGAGGATTAAGTGGCTTACACAGCTAGTAAGTATCTGAGGCTAGGTCTGAAGGCAGGTCTTGCTGGCACTTTATTCATTACATGACATAGCTGCCCTTACGTCCCAGAGAGGCAGATTTTGACTCAACATAAGAAAGAATTTCCTAATGACTAGAGCTGTCTGAAAATAACTTCATGGCCTTCTTTAGAGGTAGAACCTGAAATTGTTCAAGCCAAGGCAGGATGGCCATTGATTGGAATATTTTATTAGGGATCCACGCATTTGGCAAGGCATTGGAATAGATAAGCTTTTAGATTTCCCCTCTCTCTGAGATTTGATCCCAACAGCAAATAACTTTTTTTTTTTCATTGACTCATGTTCCTTTATTGGTTTGTTCAGGTATGCATCACTGGTAGCATTTGTATATATATTTGTAAGACTGGTAACATTTGTATAATCTTATAAACTTCAACAAATAGTTTATGTATTCTACAAGGTCATTTGCAAACCAGCTCTTTGAAAATTGACAAGCAAATAGTGGTTAGCTTTTAGAGTTGACCTATGTGTTAACAGGTCAGAAATTTGATTTTTCTAAAATAGAAACATCTCTCCCAGTATGGGTTTTTGTTGATGGGTTTTTGTTTTTGTTTTAGTATCAGCTCTATAGCTTAGTGGGAAAGTAGCCTGAGCCTCCTTGGCAGCTAACTGTTTCCAGTCACTGGTTAACCAGTATCAGAGACAAAGGTTTGACAACCAGGTCAAGGCTTTCTGATTCCCAGGCTCAAAATTCTGTCCTTATTCAATACTATCTCTTGGTTAATCCATTATGTAGCCAGACTGATGTGCATTTGCAGCAAAAAATGTGAAAACAGTATGGTTGTGCCCAATGTGGTGATGCACACCTGTGACTCTCTACTGGGTTGGTTGAGGCCCATGTATCATTTGAGTTTGGAAATTCAGAGCTGCGGTCGAGCTAAGCTAATTGGATGTCCACTTTACATCAGGTAGCACTATGATATGTCCCAGGGAATGGAGGACCAAGTCGTCCCAAGTCAGAGACACAGATGGTCAAAGCTTCCATGCCCATCAGTGGTGGGGTTAGTCCGATTAAGTGGCCTAGGGAGGCCCATTCCCCCCAAAAGGAAACAGTTGCAATGCAAGTAATTACATAAATAGAAAAGCAGTTAAATTTAATAAGCTATATTTTTCTATTTGTCTTGCTTTGGGAAAAACAAATTTATATGTTCAGAACTGACTGCATCATGTGAACTATGTGTTCATCATGTATGATGCTTGCCTGCCCTTCATATTCTCACTTGTTGACAGGGAGCTTTATTGATGGTTCCTGGGCTGATTTAATTAGAGGATGCCAATTAGAATTACAGCTAGTTGGGCTTGGTTACAAGTGTGAAGCAGTTCCTCTCTTGGGAATGAAAATGTTTTGCTTTCTTAGTCCCTAGAGAAAACATACTTAGAGCTGATTTTTGTGTCTGTGGGTTAAATGTGGCATTCACTTGGTAAATTGTACTATTAAACATTGTCTTCTTTGGAGTCATTCTCTCTCTGCCTTGGTCCTCACTCAGAAAGTGCACGGGACCCTCTGCTCTTCTCACACGTGGACCCTTGATGTGGACTGATGTGTACACTCTCAGCCACACTTGTGATGGGTTGTTGTGCTTACTCGTACTTTAGGATTACAAGAGAAGGCTCTCCTGCATGGGGCAGTCACTGGGAGATTGTACAGTGTTTTTTAAAAAGACTTTAAAAAAAAAATAAGTGCATAGAACTAGAAGTCAGAAGATTTAACTTCTGATCTCACCTCTCCACAAAATTAATAATGTGTGAACTTCAACAAGTCATCTAACTTACCCAGGCCTGTTTCCTCTCTTAAAATGGATATGTATTCTTCTCACAAGATTATTATGAGAATCAAATAGAGCTAGGTAGTGTGGTGGATTGAGTCCTGGGCCTAGATAAAGAAGACTTGAATTTAAATTTGGCCTGAAATACTTAGCAGTATAACCCTAGACAAGTCACTTCATCTCTCCCTCAGTTTCCTCCTTTGTGAAATTGGGATAATAATATCTCCTTTCTTCCAGAGTTGTTGGAAAGATCAAATGAGATAATATTTAAAAAGTGCTTTGTAAGCCTTAAATTGCTCTGTTTTTTTTTTTTTTTGATCAGTCCTATTGAACTCTTCATGACCCCATTTGGGGGTTTTCTTGGCAGAGATATTGGAATAGTTCGACATTTCCTTTTCCAGCTCATTCAACAGATGAAGAAACTGAGGCAAACAGGATTAAGTGACTCTCCCATGATTACATAGCTACTAGGTTTCTGAAGCCAGATTTGAACATGGGAAGATGAGTCTTCCCAATTTCAGGCCCAACATTCTAGCCTTTGTGTCACCGAGCTGCCCAAAATTGCCAAGTAGATGTTAGTTATGATTATTATCTGAAACTTTGTAAAGTGCTGTACAAATATCAAGATCACTTTTAGCATTATCATTGTTATTATTTCTTGGTCTCTCTACATTGTCTTGGCAATCTCCCGTTTTTTTTTCTTAGGACTTACCTCTTACTCCTCTAATTTTATAGGAGGAAGGACACCCCATTTAGACAGTTGTATTCTAGTCCATGTAAAAGTTATAAAAGGATAGACTGGCTGCCTAGTGAACTTTATAACATAGCATGTGTTATCCTGTGGATCTTAATATCCCTGAGATTTGAGCTGTTATTTGTTGAATGGATGGTCCTCAGAGTCTCTAAGGAACCCTGTAATCTATCCAAAGTCACCCCATGACTCCAGCCAGTGGACCGGAGAGTAAAATGCAGACCTTGTGAATCCCAGTCCAGTCCTCTGGGCTGTCAGCCATGCTGTTTACATTCGAAAGTACCATCAAGAGGTAATTATCATAAAACATAAGCTTGGTAAATGAGAATATGGTCCAAGGTTGAAATGCCCTGCTCCTATTACACAGGCAGACTCCATTAGGAAACTAGATTCTTGCTTATCTACATAGGTGCAGCTGGATTCTCATGTTTCCCTCTGTCTGCTCTCTTACGGAAATTAAGTTGTTTTTCTTTTGTTTTCAGATTTTGTCCATTTATGTTTTTTTTGGTTTTTTTTTTTTACAAGGTCATATGTATTTTTATGAAGGCAAAGATTATTCTAAAGAGCCGAGTAAAGAAGACAGGAAATCATTTGAGCAACTTCTGCATCTTCAGAAAAACCTTTTGGATGAAATCAATCAAGAGGGAAGGGCACTCCGAAATAAAGGAAGTGTGAGTTTCAAGTCTTCTGAGCTATAGTTTAGAAAAAGGAAAATTGAATTCTGAAAATTAAAGATGAAGTGGGTGACAGGTTTTAGCTCTGTCATATTTGTGAGAAAGAAGTTGATTATCTTTACTTTATTCAAATGATGTGTCTTATTTTAGTGGGAGGTCAGAGTTCTAGTGATCCCTATGCTCCTGAATATAGTAAAAATCAAAAATATGCAAAAAATCCTCTTGAGTATCAAAGTTATCATAAAAACCCTTGGTCCCTATATCCATAAACTTTACTTTGCAAGCTAGCCCCTCAGCCCTCACTCAGAGACTGCTTTTACTTTATATACAATTCTAACCATCATGACTGTTAAATTTCTCAATCTACATCAGGTTAGAAACAGCATATTAGAAGAGAATAATGGTTCAATTAATTCAAAACTAGTAGTTTTGAAAAATAGTAACTGATGGCAAGATAGGAGATATTTTTAAAAATAGACACATTCATTAAAAATTAAAAAATTAAAAAGCACCATGTTCTGGTGCTCTATAACATAGGTGCAAACAGTCCATTGAATCCCATTAGTTTCTAAGGAAAGATATTCCTTTATTGTAACTGATGAGCAGAGTGATACTATTGATTCATCAATAAAAGGTTAAATTATATTCAGTAACCTTAAAAAGTCAAGGAATGGCATAATATATTATAGAAATTTTCCAATAAAAATAGTTAAAATTAAGAGGTTGCAGGTGTTAAAGGGTAAGCTTCGGTCATCTAGAAAATCCCCTCCTATTAAATGCCTCATTACTCAGTGATGTGAGATCAATGAGGTATTGCTATACTGTCTTTGCTGCTGTTTTGGCCGAATTTAACATTTTGGAGAGAGAGAATCCCTTGGTCTATCTGCTTTCCATTTCTTCCTCTCTACCCCCCCAAAAACCCTACTATAACCACCCAGCAACAATTAAGCATGCTTTTGGCCATAATTATGGTACCCATTGATCATGTATGCTTATAGTTAATATTATCAAGGATTTCTATTCCTCACTTATTGTCATAAACTAGAGTAGACCTACTGGGCTCTGTGAAGTGTTTGCTTTTTTGCTTCTGAGTCAAAGCCACTGCATCTCAAAGATTCTTGTGGGGAATGGGAGGTTCTTCAGACTCCCCGCATGATAAGTAACCACTGGCCTGTTTTAATCCTCATATTTAGGTTCTCATTCCAGGCCTTTTGGAAGGGCCTGCCAAAAGGAAACGCGTCCTGAGCCAGGAAGAACTAGAAGAGAGACGGAAGAAAAGACAGGAGGCAGCAGCCAAGAGAGCGAGGCTGATGGAAGAGAAAAGAAAAAAAAAGGAAGAGGCCCTGGATAAGAAAAAGTATGCAGGCATCACGTGCCAGATTCAGATTGAAGCCTGCCGCGCTCTGATCTTAGAGGAAGGGAGTGCCATGATGCTGAGAATGATTTGTCGAGGACAAAACATATAGATAATTTTAGCTGCTAACCTACTTGGGGAAGAGAGATTGAATAACTGGATTAAAAAACATAAAGACAGGAACACCCTATTTAGCTCAGGGCCTTAGAAGGTAGAAGAATTTGCCAGGGGATTGGATTCTGTTGTATTCACCCAAGAGTAAATGACTATATTATTTGTTCCAATTTTAAAGGTGCAGAAAACTTCTTTGTTGCTTTGGGGCCCCATTGGTAGTAGGATAAGTGATTTCTTAAAGGTTGAGCCAAAAATAACTCTCAGAATCCAGTCTGCTTCAGCAAAATGGCCTGAGTGCTTGGGGGATGCTCAGTGCATCCTGCTGAAATAGACAGATTTAAAGACTGTGTTGGTAATTTCCTGACAAAAAGAAGTGAACAAATTTATACAAACAGCCTTTTCTTCAGGTACGCTTTTAAGGACCAAAGAGAAATAGAGATGGTAGACACCATCTAAAGATGAATCATTTGGCTATTAGACATATCAGTATTATTTCTTCTTTTACTTACTTGCAGGCAGACAATAAGGAATATCCTTTATCTGTACAGGTTTCTAGAATTGTCAGACTGCATTTGTGTTTGGTATTTATTATTAGTGAAGGAAGTGTGAAACAGGCCCAAAGGGAAAAACATATCAGGGATTTAATTTGCTCTTTTCTTTCATGGATTTGTTTTAGGATGGCATGGTGGGAGTCAAATGATTACCAGTCACTCTGCCTGCCCTCTGAGGAGAGTGAAACAGATGAAGTTGAGGAAGGAAATGATGAGAGCGACGTTGAATTCACTTATGAAGACCAAGACTCAGTTTCGATCAATTATGTTGTTGGGGATGTCACTCACCCCCGGGCAGGAACAGAGGATGCCATCATTGTCCACTGCGTTGGTATGAAAAAGCAGGGTGTTTGTGTATGTTGCAGGGGTGGAGGGAGGATCCCATCCCTTCTTTAATCATACAAAACACTAGGAAAAAGATCAAATGGTTATGAGTAGAACCCTGATCCAAGAAGAAGAACGCCAAGTCTCTACCACAGCTGTGGGCTTGTCAGATTACAAGGTCTTTTCCCCCTTCTGCTACTACTAACTCCCAGCCCTGTGACTGGGAAAAGAGGTACCCATTTAGATAACAATTAGTTAAATTGAGATTGGAGTACCAAAAGCCTATATCTCAATACCACTTGCCAATTTAGAATTGACCCAAATTGACTTTCTGGACAGAAATTATTGGTTTGTTCTACGATCTTAGGTTCGCTTTCAGCCAGTCGGGAAGTCTCCTGCTTTCCTTAATGATTTATGAGTAACTGCACCCTTTCTTGATCGTAGAGGTCACAGGAAAATAGAAGCCTTTGTAAGATACTGTTATAATCTTTTCCAAAGTCACTTCTTTCACAAGGGGATTTTGGAGTACTGGTTTCCAGGAGCATCTGGTAACCAACCCAACATTTATAGAAGATTATTGTCTCTCACTGGAAAGGAAGGACTTTCTTATGATGTGCCCCTACTGTGTGAAGTTATATTTGGGGTAGATTTGACTTCATTTTCCATTAGTGACCAGTTGTTCTTTTTCCCCCATCAGACGATTCTGGACGCTGGGGCAGAGGTGGTTTGTTTACAGCCTTGAAAGTCCGATCATCTAAACCAAAGAGAATGTATGAACTGGCAGGGAAGATGAAGGGTAAGAAACAAGGAGAAAAGAACCAGGTACAGAGCCAAGCAGAAGAGGACTCCCAGGAGGCAGCTTGATGTACTAGTGGTGTTAAGGAATCAAGAATTTTCCCAGATTCTGGTCCTAGATTCACTCTTTACTTGCTGGGTGATCTTGGAGCTCCTCAACACTGTGTCCTCATCTGTAAAATGGGGATCGTTGTACCCAGTCTACCTATTTTCCAAGGCCCTCATGGCATCTTGAATCAGAGTGGTTTTGAAAATGCTTTGAAAAGTAGAAAGAACTATATAAATGTAGTAATCTGAGGTAGAAAATTAGATTGGGCAAGGTTTTATATTCTAGGTTAGGGAGTTTAGGCTTTAATTGGCAGGCTGGAGGGAGCTCCTGATATATTTTGGTCAGAAGATTTATGTGTGCATGAGATTGATTAACCTGGCAGTGATTGGAAGGGAGGATTGATGTGCAAAGGAGCCTGGAATCAGGGTTCTGTTGCAGTAGTGTCAGACAGATGTTTGTGGGGACCTTGGTCACTAAATGAATATGGAGGGGGCAGAGAGCATGGAAAAACAAGTCAAGATAATGGCACAGTTTCAGGCATATGAGAGTGAATGAATGATGCTGTCAGTGACAGAAATGGGTTGGTTAGAAGGAGAAGCAGATTTTGAGTTTTTGGACAAGCACTGGCAAGAAATCCAGGTAGAATCCAGCTGGTGATTGAAACTGCGGGTCTAAAGAGTTGGGTTCTGGAGACAGAGATCTGGTGGGTATCTATGGAGAGATCATGAGTGATGCAGGGGGAGCAGGGGAGATCAGAAGTGTGGAGACCTTTGAGAGAGGGAAGGGGTCACATTAGGACAGAACCTTTGGGAGGGCTTGCCTCGAAATGTTGAGAAAGGGCCTACAACCACCTTTGTGCAGAGCACTGTGGGGAGCTCGGCCAGCTCAGAAGCCAAGACATACAAATGTAAAAGCTAAATTATCCAAAAGGGAAGGAGACATTGCCCACTTTATACTAGAGTGATTAGGAAAGACTACACTTTGGGGGTGATCAGTGAAGGTGGGAGATGTTCTAGGCAGCAGAAAGACATAAGCCAAGGGGAGAAATGGGAGCTCAAGCAGAGCAAGCTGGCTGGTTCAGAAGGAAGCCCATTGTGGGGCAGGAGGATAACTGGGGAGAGGTGAGTTTGGCTCAGACCGTGGAGGGCCTTCAGGGTTAATCTGAGGACTGTGAATTCTGCCCTGTAGTACATGAGTATCCACTGTTGTATTCAGAGCAAAGGACTGCTTTAAAAGAATGGCGGCTGACTCAGAATTGCATCACGTGTTGACTCAGAAAACCACAGACGAGCATTATCTGTGCAATATTGTATTTTTATTTATTTTGTTAGATACTTTCCAGTTAGATTTTAATCTGGTCCAGGCTATACTGGGAGTTTTGGGGGGAGTTTGGCCCCTACTTTAAAACATGGATGCAGAATGGATTATTAGTGGAGAGACTAGAGAAGGGGAGGCCAGCTGAGAGAGAAGGCAGCAGTCTTGGGAGCGAGGTGAGCAGTGGAGATGGTGGGACTGAGAAGCTGTGGAATGTAGGAGACATTTTGACAGAACAGGAGGATGGGAAGATTGAAGGAAGAATCAAATGTTCAGGGACGTTGCATGTACAACTCTTCCTATTCTAGTGGCTAATTCAGTAGTAATGCTCTGTGGTCTATTTCTTACTCTGCTTTGATTACAGATCTACATCTGGGAGGAGTCCTCTTATTCTCCATTGATGACAAGGAGTGTCGAAAGATAGGACAGGACTCGGTAAGTATCCTGGCATCTCTTATGTTCTCATTTTGGAAACCAATGGAGAGTTCTGGGAGATTTGGAGTTCTCTCACAAAATGTACTGTTGGAGTTTGGGTTGGGTTCAAACAATTAAAATGAAAAGTGCTATCAAGACATGTTATTTTCCAGCCAGAGTCATGAGGGCCGATCTGATTCTTCTCTTTGTCTCAGGGGAGGCGCGGGTGATTCATACTCTTAGAAACAAATGTGGAAAAACTTTAGCTGCTATTTACCCTATTACATACCAGGATTCTCCTCTTTGAGCCTTAAATGAGCATTTCCCAGTCATCTATCATTTCTAGTTCTTTCTGTGTATTTTTGATCATTTTTTGTTTGTTTTTGGTTTTTTAGTCTAAGACCTTTGGCACAGTCTCACTCACTTAAAGACATTTTAAATTAGCTTTTATTTACTCAGAGAAATCATTTGGTCAATAAGCATTTCTTAAGTGCTTATTATGAACCAAGCACTATGCTAAGCATGGGGACACAAAGAAAGGCAGACATATGGTTCCTGCCCTCAAGGGGCCCACCTTCAAATGGGGGAGGCAGCATGTTAATCACTAGGCATGTACAAGGTAGACAGGATAGATCAAAGGAAATCTCGGCAAATTGGGCCCATTTAGTGGCGGGAGGGGAAGGGCAGACATGGGAAAGGGTGGGTTTGGAGCCAAGTCTTAAAGGAAACCAATGCAACAAGGAGGCAGAGGGAAGGAGAGGGCATCCCAGACCGCAGAGGCCCACAGACAGGCAACGGGGGCCAGGGAATGAGAGTGTAAACCTAACAGGACTGCTGGGTCAGAGTGCATCTGGGGGAGAAGCCTGGAGAGGCAGGACTGGGCCAGCTCACAAATGCTTGTTTTATCTTGTGAGTAAGACGCCTCCTTGGGAGATCACTGAGAGAAGGGGACCTCAGATCATGGCTGAGGGCAAGGCTGGGGAGAGTGGGGAGAGGTTTGAGGCGGACCGGGCTGGAGGTAATGGGGCCTGAGGGAGAAAAGGGGACTTGGAGGGAGGTGCTTGGAAGGTGGGACCGACAAGGCCTAAAATGGGGTGGCTGCAGGCTGGGGGGCTGGGAAGGGAGGCTGGGGACGTTCAGAAGAAGGGGGGTTTGGAGGAGAAAGAAGGAGCTGTGTTCTGGATATGTTGAGTTTGAAGTAGCTGTGGACCTTGGGTCTGAGAGGTCGGAAAGGCAGAGGTGTGATCACCAAAGGCCCTGGAGCTGGTGAGATCACCAGGTGAAGTAGTGGGGAGAGAAAATGGTCCGAGCCTTGGGGCCAGAGGCTCATCAGACAGGAAGGAGTGCCAGGAGGGAGCCGGCATGGGCAGATAGAGGGCAGAGAGTTTCCAGGAGGAGGTAGTCACTAGGGACAGGTGCTCTCAGCCTGGAATCTGCCAGCCCCACCCCCAGCCCCAGGAGAGGTGGGCTGTGTGGCTCCTGGGAAATAGCAGTCACTGGGCCGGGAACGAGAGGCTCTTCATTGGGGCCCCCCCTGGCCTGGCCTGCTGCTGTCTCCCTGCAAGGATCAGGGCAGTGATCGCCGGCTCACTGAGGGTGTCTCCATCCAGTGACCCAGGGGCCGGGGGTGGGAGAAGGGAGATGGAGGATTGGTCTTAAAGCAGGATGGTGAGGGGGTAGGGGTGGGGGCAGAGCTGAAGGGAGGATTTGGAGCATTCAGAAGAGACCAGACCAAGATGACGAGCAGCCTTTCCGGAGTCGGGAGCCCTTCCCACACCCCCTTAATGCTGTCTGTGGGCTTTTCTGTCTAGCTGGCTTTGATTGTGGCTCAGCAGCGGGATCTCTCCAGTGGTTTGTCGGGTATCAAGATGGCAGCCCTAGAGAAGGGTTTGAAAAAGATCTCTTTGGTTGCAAAGAAAAAGAAGGGTAAGTGTGTTTATCTCAGTCTTTGAAGAATGTCGATGTTTCTGTTCTCTGAGTAAAGCAGGCTTAGTGCTTGTGTGTGTAATAAGCCCCACTCATCACTCATTGGGAGTTGAATCCTGGGGCCAGGGAATGAGCAGAAGCAAACATTCATGTTTATTATCGCATATAACCCTCAGAGCAACCCTTTAAAAGACTTTTATCCCCATATTACAGAGGAGAAGACTGAGACACAGACTTTGCCTGTGGGCCCAGGGTTACATGTTGAGTTAGTGGAAAAGACAGAAGTAGAATCCCAGGCTCCTGGTTTTAGCTCTCTCTCTTTCCCCCCCACCCCACCCCCTTATACAGACCCTTGCTTCTTAAAGTAATTTTTCCACATTCAAAAAATCTAGAACTTTTAAGTTACTCTGCCTCCATTTCATGAACTGAGGTGCTACATGGGGTAGGGGGACAAGATTCATCTTGGTTTTATTTTAACCACAAAGAAAAGTATGTGATAGAATGATAGTAATGTAGATATTAAACCTGACAGGCAAATCTTTGAAGCAAACTCTTGAACTAATTAAATCTGGCTTCTGTGAATGTATCTCTCACAGTTGGTTGAGTTGATTGACTCATAAGGAAATCACTGTGTATCTTAGTTAACATCCCCAGCTTTATTTGTAGTAGCATGTTGGGTTTCCAGTGCATAGAGACTTAGGTTCAGAATCCACCTTGGATTTGGAAATGCAGCACAGTTTCCCCCTGTTTAGTTCCCTTCCAGAAAGTCAGAAGAATTAGCTATAGCAGCAGGGTCAGTTCCTCATAGGCATGAATGAAGCACGCTGGGATCATGTAAAATCTGTCCACAGAAGGTGGATTTTGGAACCAGAAAGTGACTTTTACAATGTGGTTTTTATATCACTTCTGACTTCTACTGCATGTCCATTAGTCAACTTTGGATGAATTGATTTATTGAGATTTATTTGTTCTTTTATAGCGAGTGTCCATCTTCCACGCATCGGACATGCTACCAGAGGGTTTGACTGGTACTGTACGGAGCGCCTCATACGGAAACATTTAGCAGCAAAAGGCATCTCCACTACTATGTATCCTTTTACTTTGTCTTGTTCTTTAGGGACAAAAAAGTGTCATCCAATTGACAACCATAATGCAAATTATTTCTGTTGAGGGAGATAATATAATAATATAGTATGTGTATTTCTTAAATATTGCATCAGTATTTAAACAACCCTTACAAAGTAAAATTGAATTTCATATATGCTACAGAATGAGCCATTTGTGGTCCCTCTGTAGTCTTCATCCCTGCTGAGTCTTTCTGTTAAGTTCAGCAGCTGAGCTGGTCACTCAGAAATTACAGCCTTTGAAGATGCTGTGATTACATCAGAATTATCTTCTCCTTATTCTTTAGAGAGAGAAACCAGAAAGCTTCTGACTTGGAAATATGTCGATGGTGTAACTATATCCAGGCATTCCTTGAGCATAAACAATTAAACAAAGGCAAGTTTGGCTGTGGGGTTGGAGTAAGGATAGAGGCAGACATGGGAGTCAGTAGATGGGGCCTTAAATCACACTTCATCATTTGATCCATCTTGGACTCCAGCTTTGGACACATGTCGAACATTATGTTTATAAAAAAGATGGCAGAGTGAGTTTTATATTGGGGGAAGAAAATCAGACTTACCTTTCTCTGTGAAAGTGAAAGGAATTAAGGCAGCTGATATTTATGTCTCCTAAGTTGTTGTTCAGTCATTCATTGTTGTTCAGTGTCTGAAAGATACTGGAGTGGTTGGCCATTTCCTTTTCCAGCTCATTTGACAGATAAGGAAACTAAGACAAACAGGATTAAGTACATTTTAGTTGTTTCTTCAATGTAAGTATTAAGGAGCAGAATTCTTTCCATTTACTATTGTATAGATAGAAGTGAGATTTGATCCAACCTATTACATAGATTCAGGGTACACATCTTTTTACTCAGGATAATTAAACTACTAGAAAACTTAGCAGAGAGATTCACTTCCATTCACGTCACTACACAAAATTTTTTTAGTGCATAAAGTGTACTTCAGAGGCCTAAGTATTTTCTCCATGAAAAATCACAACTCCTCCATAACTTATGAAATAGCCTTCAGGAGTTACCACTGCCAAAAAAATCGTCACTCTGCAGCCAACTTTGTGATGAGCTTTTCTGAACTTAGGCTCATCCTGAGGTGACAAACATATGGTCTGTCATGGGAGCTCTCCTCCACTCCTTTCAGGCCAAGTAACACTTGCCAAAACTTGCCATGTCTTAGCAAAAGGTATAAGCACCCATGGTTACCAACATGCTACCGTGAGGCATCAGAAAGAAATTTAAAACATAATAGTCATAATAAGTGCTGAAAATAGGTGTCGGTAATTATGATAAAAGAGAATAAATAATCATCATTTCAGAGAGAATTTCATCCCTCAAACACTGGTTGGGTTTGTTATGTTATATTTTGCAATATTTTTTTCTCTTAACGACCTTTATCAGATATTACTTTCCTAGGAATAAAGGCTTTTCTTCTTATTCGCAACCATCTACATCATCCACAAGTTCTGTGGTACCATGACCATTGCCTGAGCCCCAAGGTCTCTTTGTGAAAAAAACCCAGTAAGACAAGCTATAACTTATCCAGAGCTGCTGAAGAATATTTCCAGAAGTCAAAAATAGTTGGACAGCTGAAATACTTTATTTTTACAAATTCTAAATTGTTTTTATTCTGACTTTGTTTTTGTAATGTAGAAGTGCACAAGCTATTAGGGAAAACCAAGTTGCCAATTTGCTAGGGACCCATATTCAGTACTTCATTTTCATAAACATTTGCATTCAGTAATATTTTTGCTACTTTAAAGTTGCCCTTGTTTTTTCCCCCTCTGGCTGCTTTCCCATCCATTGCTATAATTTCCTCAGAGAGATAAAGATAGAGAAATATCTTGTAGGAGAGGGAGAGACATTTAGAACACCATTTCATGGCTTCCTTTTGCTCCTGTCTAGGGCATTCATTGCACTTAGGTCACTTTAGCACAGGTTGCTCTCTTTTACTTTTGCAGTTATTTTTGCTTAGGCAGCAGTCGCCAGACGTCCTGAATGATCAGGGTTTCTGATTACCCCATATGATCTATATTCATTGTATTTTGTAAATGATGAGATCCCCACAAAAGTCCTAACTTCCACTAAAAGAAGCAGACAGACCAAGGAAGGTGATACTCCTTCTATCTGGAGTCTCATGTTCTGTTCTGAACTCACTCTTTAGGAAAGACCTTAACAA
This sequence comes from Myrmecobius fasciatus, assembly GCA_023553655.1. Taxonomy (NCBI): domain Eukaryota; kingdom Metazoa; phylum Chordata; class Mammalia; order Dasyuromorphia; family Myrmecobiidae; genus Myrmecobius; species Myrmecobius fasciatus. Next base: position 160,156 of record JAJPUD010004909.1, on the reverse strand, counting down.
ACTAGCAGAAGTGTTAGAGTGGTGAGACCACTGGAGACCATCTGTAATGGGTCATTTGAAGGAAGTGGGGATGTTTGCTCTAGAGAAGAAAGCTTCAGACTTCATTTGCTTGACCCTAGAGGGCAAAACCAGGGGCAGTAGTTGGAAGTCACAGAGAAACAGGTGAGACTTGTAAGACAAACCTTCCCAGAGGGAATCGACTGCCCCAGAAAGCCATGGAATTCCCTCTCACTGAAGGCCTTTAAGTAAATTCTCCTTGACAACTTCCAAAGGATGCTATTGAGGGATTCCTGTTTAGATGGGGATTGGACTCAATGGTCTCTGGAGGTTCTTTCCAAATCTGAGAGTCTGTGAAAAACAGCCAGGGGTACAGCCACATAGGCAAAGAGGCAAAATAAAATGAGGTTGGCCAGCTCTGTCCCTTCGCGCGCTCTCCTGTGTTTCTCAGTCCGTCCTTGAGATTTGCCAAAGACCCAGAGAATTTTGCATGGTCACAGTAAGCAGAGGGATAATAGCAGTAGAAAGGAATCTATGTATTTTAACCTAAATATTGAAGCATTTCCTGGGGGGATTTTAGTAGCAGAGAGAGTGCTGCTGGTGGAATGGGAGAAGGCTGTGGTGGTCAATATGGATTAATAAAAGATCTGACCTAAGGCACCTTTGCACAGTTGTGGGCCTGACCAACAAAGGAACCAGAAATATGCTGATTAACCCTACAGCTGGTGGCAATAGGTCTCATAAAAGAGCAATGAAATGACCTTTAAAGAAGAAATCGGCAGCTAAAGATTGGTCCAAGAGATGGTGGCCACTCAAGAAGAAGGAGTCTGCTAGCATCTCTGAAGAAACAGGAGGCAGAGGGGAGGATGGGGAAGCAAGAAGACAGAGCCAGGAAGAGGATCCAGGCAAGATGCAGCCTTTGATGGGAGAGTGTTTGGGGGCTGCTCCTTCCCTGATGTGGGAAGGAGGTAGTAATTCAGTGTGGAGAAGAGAAGGGCATTTCCCTTCCATCTGATAAAGATTTAAACCACTGCTTGGCGCTTAGTAGGCACTTAATAAATAACATCCCTCCTGGTCTGTTGCTAGATGAAGAACTTCCGTCCAGCTTGTATAACTCAGTGGACACATTCCACCTGCTGTTGAAGCTGAGGTAGGCTGGTACCCAGAACTTAGGGCCTGAGCTATATTGTAGGAGAAAGCCTTTATCACTTAAATGGAAGTGGATGTCTTCCCCCTAAACCCTCTCAGGATGAGATTTGAGGGCTCCTTTCCTCCCTCCAGTTTTCCACTTCCTCACAAGCTAGTGCAATTCTGTCCTGACTGCCCTCTATCACTGAGTCGGGTCCAGAATTAGTGAGAATGGACCCCAAAAGGATGGGTTTGAGGATGTCCTTCCTTCCTCCATGTCCCCATTCCCACCAATTGAGTTGTGGCAACCCTTTTCCAGTCCACCCACCAAGACCAAGCCAGGAGCTCTCTCCTCCTTCACCAGATGAAGTAAGATCCACTCTCCATAACATAGAGCAGCCGAGTCCCCGACCTTAAGTCTCAGTCCCCAGGTCTTCCCTTTTTTGGAAGCCACCTCACCAGACTTGCTGTCATTAAGACTTCATCCAGGACTTGGGCCTCCGACATGGAACCCCACCAGGAAAAAAGCTCTTTGTCTATATTTAGGTATATAGTCTATATTATCTTACTGTGTGTGATCTCACTACATTGAGATGAGTTCTGTAGAGAGAATTGTCTGATCACTTAGTTACTGATGAAAAGGGGAGCTCATGACACCCCCCAAAAGATCCCCAGAAAGAAGAATTTTGAGAGAACAGGCAGCCCAGGTCAGAGCAAAGGGATTGTGCCTTCCATTCCCTCCCTCCCAGGTCAGGGTCAGGAGGAGGGTTCCTGTCCTTGCTCCCACTGGTGCTCACTGACCGTTCTATTACTATTCCTCAATACTTGTTTACTTTTGAAGTCTATCATCCTCTCCCCATCCTTGCTGCTGTGACCCACAGACTTTGTCTGTTCTTCAGTCACATCCTTCCTTTGGGCTGCATCCCCTAATGTCAACCTTGGGGTCTTCAGTTTCATGTAGATTATCTCTAATATTTTAAGCACACAGTGTTTCAAAGCCAATGACCTTTCCCATCCCCTTTCAGACATCCATCTCTATGGTCATAAAATGTACCACTGTCTCATAAAATTGCCTGAACTCTAGGATCCTTTGAAATTCTATAATGGCCACCATCTCTGATCCTTCCATCTGTCATGTCAACTCAAAAAAAAATCTGCTTTTTGCTCTCATAATTTCTGGGACCTATTCTTCCAGTCCATCTGTCCTGTTCTAACTTCATTTGCTTTCATTGTCACTTTAAGGATTTGTTAGCCACTCTCTAAAAATCCCTCATTACCAGGACTGTTGGCTATTCCTGGGCTTATCATCCTTAACCCAAGATAACCCTCACCATCTGATTCTTCTGAAAAATCAAAAAGTCCTGCTGATTTCACCCAATTAGGAATTTTTCCTGTGCCTCTCAGCTGTGACCTCTGTGCTACTCGCTAGGTCTCTGTTCTTAGTGATTCCCTAGCTGGTTTTCCATAATGATTATCCCAATCTTTTCCTCTCTTCTCAAGCCGCCTTCTGGTATAATATATTTTTTTTTCAAGGAATTCCAGTAACTTCAAATCCATTTAGTATTCTTTATGCGGGTGGGATTTTATATTTTCACAATGAAGTTGGGATTTTAATCTATGCATCATGGATTGTGAAAGAAAATGACTTATGGGACCAGAACTAGGGTGGGTAACTAGTGCTTTGCCCTAGTACTGCTGAGATTACAGACTACTAAATTTAGAAGGCCAAAAGCCATACTTTCCCTTGGCAAGCATGAGGAAAGTGATTTTAAGTCCATACATATGAAGATAAGAGGGAAACTCTGTTCCTCTGTAAGTTCATGTGGGTGCTTGCCATAGATTAAGGATTCTTGGGGGTTCCATTCCTCCTTCGCCAGGATCCCCGGGAAAATTGAAGATGAGTCTCTCTTCCCGTTTGCCTGCTGCCAGACCAACACCACGGCTGAATCCTTCAAGATGGGGATGAGAGAGGTGAAATAGTCCCCAAACCTTTCAATCCCCAAGCTAGGATGGAAAGCCAGGAGAGACACGAAGAAATTAGGGCAGGAAGTATGGAGTTGTACCTTTATCAAGAAGTAGACTAAAAAATGGCATTTCAGTCATGGTGCCTTACCCCCTTTTTGAAAAAGTCTTAATTTTTTTTATTAAAGCTTTTTATTTTCAAAACATGCATGGATAATTTTTCAACATTGACCCTTGCTAACCCTCGTGTTCCAATTTTTTCCCCTTTCTCCCTACCTCCTCCCCTAGTTGGCAAGTAATCCAATATGTTTAAACATGATAAAATATGTTAAATACAACATATGCACATATATTTATACAATTATCTTGCACAAGAAAAATCAGATCAAAAAGGAAAAAAGTGAGAAAGAATAAAAGGCAAGTAAACAACAAAAAGTGAGAATGCTATGTTGTGATCCACACTTAGTTCCCTCTCTCTGGGTGCAGAAGCCTTTCATCATAAGATCATTGGGACTCTCCTGAATCATTTCATTTAAAGAGCCACATTGATCAGAATTGATAATCATATAATCTTGTTGTCATATACACTGAAGTCCTACTTCTGCTCATTTCACTTAGCATCAGTTCATGTAAGTCTCTCCAGGCCTCTCTGAAATCATCCTGCTGGTCATTGGAAGACAGTCTTGAACCAAGTGTATGTGGGAGGTCCAAGATCTGAAGATTCATGGATTAAAGATACCTCATATACTTCATGTGTAATGAATGAAGGAGAAAAAGGTGGGGAAAAGTATCTTGGTGATGTCAAACGAAGGGAGAAGAGATGCTTATGGCAAATGGGCTCAGTTTTTTCAGAGAAATAGGAGGCCAGATTCTCAGCTGAGAACATTATGTGGTAGGGATCTTGACAATTATATTAAATAAGATAATAAATGTAGAACATTTTGTAAAACTTAGAGCACTATATACATGTCTGTCATTATTGTTGCTATTGTTATATCTCATTGCCCTGAAGAGCAAAGACAGAATGGGCAAAAATTAAGTAGAAGGGATGGAAGACTTCAGGGATAAAGTATCCAACTGAGTGCCATGGTAGCTTGACCACTTTGCAACAGAGCAGAAAGGAATATATACTTGGCACTTGATGCAAGACCCATCCCATCAGCCTTTGATGGGGTGCAGCAATTTTCCTTGCAGTTAGATATGGAAGAACAAGAAGGAAGAGGTGGATGGCAGAGGGCACAGAGAAGGGAAGGCTGAAGACCATGTGGAAGCAGCCTTACCCACCATCAATGGAAATTGAGAAAGAAAGGTAGCAGGCTCTCTCCCAAATGCTTTGTGCTTTGAGGCTCTAGGCTGACCACTCAGTCTTACTAACTTAATTAACACCTACTAGTTAGATTGATTGGAATAGCAAGTTATCAGATGGTCTATTGTAAGAGCTCCTCTAGCAATGGCTCTGGTCTAGGTCTTCAGGGTCATTATCTGTTATCCCCCTACCCCCCCCCCCTAAGAAAACAAAGTACCTTTCCTATCTATAACATCAGACACCAAAATTCTTAGCCATGGCTTATATGACCTAGAGTATATTAATGCTAGAACCTGAGTCCAGACAACCATGGCACTCAGTTGTTACTAATGAGATTTATAACAATAGCAACAAAATGGCAGATAAATACATATACATATATTGCTTTAAGGTTTGCAAAATGCTATATGTATTTGATAAAACTGACAGGATCCCAACCACAAAATGTTCTCAGTTGACAATCCGGCCTCAAAGGTCCCTGAAAAACATTATGGGCATTTCTATGAACTCTCTGCTCCCCTCCTCTTCATCTCGTATCACCAAGATAACTTTCCTCTTCTTTTCTTTCACTCATTATGTATAAAGAAGTCTTTTTCCTTCCTGAGGCTTCATTAACAAATGATTCCATTCGGCCTATTCTTCTCCAACAAATTGGTCCCTTAATCATCCTCATTTTATTCACCTATCTTCAATCTCCTTCCAGTATTTCCCCCAGCCTAAAAACAACAATAGCAAAATCACTAGATCTATCCTTGCATCTCCCCACTAACTATTGTCAAGCAGACTGGACTAACTTGTGGGTGACTTGAGCTGAATAAAGCAGGTCAAATATAGGAGAGTCAGGAATTAAAAAAAAAAAAGTGTAAACTGAAGTTCTTCTGAGGAGGGTAGTGTTTTTATATACAGAAATCATAAGAAGGTAGGACCAAACAGTCATTCCTAGGTCTTGAGTAAATAATTCCTGTGACAGGCCCGTGCATGCAGGTATTTTTGGGGTCAATAGAGGTGTTTTTGGGTCCTGTGGGAAACCTAAGTTATTAGATTCTTTTTTGGTGGTTTTGTTTTGTGAGGCAATTAAGGTTAAGTGACTTGCCCAGGGTTACACAGCTGGTAAATTAAGTTTCTGAGGCTGGATTTGCACTCAAGCTCTGACTCTAGGGCCAATGCTCTATCCAACCGTCCCAAGTTACTAGATTCTTGAGCCTTGCGATTATTCAGTGTGGTGCAAAGCTAGAGATGGCATGGCCAGAATAAGCGTGCAGCCCCTGCTTCAGTTCATTTAGTAGTTACAAGTGGGAGAGTTGCTCAGTGTTAGGAGAGGTGATTGATTGCTTTCTGCTGCAGCACATTGGCTGTTTCTGAGAGAAACAGGAAAGCTCCAATAAATCTAAGTAATTATTGATTTACATGAAAATCACAAACTCAGAACACTTGGGGCTGGTCAAAGCAATACATTTTGCCAGATCATCCAGAGGATTAGACTTTAGTTCTGGAAAATCATTACTTGCCCCCATCCTATCTTTCCAATATTCTTACATTTCTCCTTTTATATGCTGTTATTCAGGGACTCAAGCCTCTTTGCAAGTCCTAGAACAAGGTATACTATCTTGGAGACTGCCAATGCTCTTCCTCCTCGTTTCTGGCTCCTGATTTCTCTGGTTTCCTTCAACTCTCAGCTAAAATCCTGCCTTCTGCTTTCCTAATCCCCCATGTTAGCTCCTTCTCTCTTGGATTATCTCCAATTTATTATTACATTAGTTATTTCATGTGTTGTCTCCCCCCTTAGACTGTAAGCTCTTGGAGGGAGCACTTCACACAGTGCCTGGGATAAGTACATGATGATTTACTACCTGAGCACCAGAGTCTAAAAGAAAAGGAACAAATGGAAGCTCTTAGGATGATTCCTCTTCCTCATGGCCTTCCTTTCTGCATCCGGCTTAGCATTGTCTCGGTGGTAGGCAGCCACTCACGAAGCAAGAACATGTAGCTGCAAGAGCCAGAATCACTGCCAAACGCACGTGAATTTTAATAGCCCATTTTCATTAGCCTTGTGTGAAATCACCTGTCTCTATGTTGTTACCCAACTTAATTGTCAGTTATGATGATTAAGTGTAGCTTTCACTGTGATCATTCGTAATCATTAGTATTATCTCTGTAGCTGAATGTTGGAAAAAATAAATTTGGAACAGGAAAAACATGATACCGAGTCAAATATTATGACAGCAAGGAACAATGTGACAGAATAGACCAGACACAAATATTTGCTAGATCCGCCATTCTGGCTCTGGAGTGGGGTGGGCTGATACAGTAGAAGGAACAAGAAGGTTCAGGAGACCCAGTTTCTAGTCCCAGCTTGACCACCCACCAGTCAAACAGTGGGGAACCTTGAAGTATGATGCTGTGATTGAAAACACCCAGATTGACGCAGGAGTGAGAGGTCTAGGGTTAGAATCCCATCTCTGGTTCTTATTCCCCGAGCCTCAGTTGCCTCATCTGTAAAATGAACTGGAGAGGGAAATGAAAAATTACTCTAATTTCTTTGCCAAAAAAATCCCAAATGGTGTCATGAAGAGTTGGACCTGACAGAAATAACTGAACGGCAACTAAATTTCAAGTGTTTTAGTGTAATGTCTGCATGTATGGTGAATGAGACTGATTGACCCTCCTAAGTTTCTAGTTTGTTGAAGAATATTCTGGGAAATATCAATAACTCCCTTTAGTTCAGCTATTCTTATGGTCTGAAGCCTATAAGCTGAGACGGGCAGTGATTCACAGGAGACAACAGTCAAAAATACAACCAGTCACAAAATGCATGGTCTCAAAGGTTTATTGAACATAAAGTCAAAACACAGCTCAGACACAAATATACAAAGTCATACACAAAGTCAAAACAGAGCTCATCCTCCCAAGTCTGAATTCCTCTCCACTTCATTACTTTGTCGAGTTTCCAGCCTCATTGACTTTTCCGATTCTTTTATCTCCCTCACCCCCATCTCCATATTTGATCCATTTCCAAATCTTATAGATGCTAATTTTACCTATGAATCCATCTCCTTGTCACCATCTGCAGGGCCAGAACTCTTCTCTGGGCTACTCTAAAAACAGCCTACTTCTACACTCTCCCCTTTCCAATCCATCCTTCCACACATCTGCTGAATTAATATTCCTAAAAACTTCCAGTGGCTCCCTACTATCTCTGGAACCTAGGAATGCTTCAACAATATGATACTAATGGTATCATTTTTTCACCTCTTCCTCAAGCACCCCTCCCATCCGGTTTATCACTCTTTTACTTATCAGCTCTCTTTTTCTTCCTTTTATCTGGTTTTCAAATTCTTTCCCCCTTTCTAAACAATTAAATAATTAAATCCCCCCTTCCTCTCTCCCTTCCACCTTGTGTTTATTTTAAAATTTAATTTGTTTTTGTATTTCTTTAAAAAAGAATTCTTTCCCTCATTCTCTTCATTATTACTTTTCTCTTTCTGTTGATTCTGTATTTTTATTCTTTGAGTCATGGCCCACATACTTATTTTTTCTTTCTATATTCCTCATGGAATCAGAGCTTCCAAGATTTCTATTTTAAATTCCCTCTTATAAAGTTTTTTTTTTTTAAATCTCAGGATTAATTTATTGTAGAAAATCAAGCAAAATGTAAGAAAATAATTACACATTTCAGGAAACTGTCAAAGAAAATTCCCAAATTTGCAAAAGGAATCTGGAAAAATATAGATGTTATAGATTTGAAAAGGAAGGTTCCAAGATTTAAAACACCTAGACACATTATAGTTTAATTTCAATATGACAAAGATAATAAAAACACACAATAATATCTCAGAAGCTCAAGACTAACTCATTAAGGAAAAAATAATTAGGATCACCACTAACTTTAGGGTTCTTGTACCATAGATGATTTCCCTTGTAGGTGTGTTCAAATTTCCTCTGAATCCTTATACCTAAGGGTACCTGTAAGTGCCTCCTTGTAACCTCTACCATTATAAAGTCAGTCTAAATGGAGTTTCTATCTCTTTGCCTGAGAATGTAAGAACTAGAGAACTGAAATAGAACTTTAAAAAATATTTTTAAAAATAGGTCAGGTTTATAGTTATTTTCATTTCTTTTCTTTGTTAAGGCAAAAGTTAAATGACTTGCCCAGGGTCACACAGCCAGGAAGTGTTAAGTGCCTGAGACCAGATTTGAACTCAGGTCCTCCTGACTTCAGGGCTGGGGCTCTAGCCACTGCACCACCTAGCCTGCCCTTCTATATCACTCTTGATTAGAGAAATGCAAATTAAAATTCCTGTATTTATTGGGGAAGGTTTCTGATTTATCCTCATTATATATTATTTAAACTTGCTTATGATCTTAGATGGATAATTTTAATGATATTTTTAAAAAGTCATTTCTGTGCTTATAATTTGTAGGGTTTTTATTTATTTCTTAGCATAAATGAGTTGTACTTTGTCAGAGTTTTTCTTTTGATATAATTATTGATTACATTGATATAATTATGTGGTTTTGATAATTTTTTTTCTCCATCTTTCCCTTCCTTCCCTGAGACAGTAAGCACTCTGAAATAGGTTGTGCACATTCAATCATATTTCCATATTAGTCATGTTGTGAAAGAAAAATCAGAACAAAAGGGAAAGATTACAAGAAAGAAAAAACAACAATAAAATGAAAATAGTATGTTTTGATCTGCATTCAGACTCCATAGTTCTTTTTCTGGATGTGCATAGCTTTTTCCATCATGAGTCTTTTGGAATCGTCTTAGATCATTGTGTTGCTGAGAAGAGCTAAGTCTATCATAGTTGATCATTGCAATATGTTGCTGTTATTGTGTACAATATTCTCCTGGTTCTGCTCATTTCACTCAGCAAACCTGAAAAAAAAAGAAACTTTACTTACATATAGTAATAAAATTCAAGAGGTATTTTCCTTTCAAAATAACAAGTAATAAAATTCAAGAGACAGCATTAAAAAGGAAAATTCCATTCAAAATAACTACAAAATGCATAAAATACTTGGGGACCAATTTGCCAAAAAACATAAAATACTTGTATAGATTCAATTGCAAAGTACTTCTTTTTGTGGAGGCAATTGGGGTTAAGTGACTTGCCTAGGGTCACACAGCTAGGGAATGTTAAGTGTCTAAGGCCAAATTTGAACTCAGGTTTTCTGACTTCAGGGCTGGTGCTCTAACCACTGTGCCACCTAGCTGCCCCCCCCCCCAAAGTACTTCTTAAAAACAACAAGTAATAACAAATAGCTATAGGAAGAATCAATGCCCATGGCTTTGCAAAGTCAATATGATAAAATTTACAATAATGCCAAAGTTAATTTTCAGTTCAAAAAGTTAAATGGATGCTTTATATATAATAACTTGAAAAAATAATTAAAAATTAATTTCAAAATTTCAAAACATGAAAATTCTTGAATATCAAAAGAAGTAATTTTTTTTTAAATTAGGGATGAAATGAGAACAGTACTTCTAGATTTCAAACTGTATCATAAGGTAGCAACCATCAAAACCATTTGGTATTGTTAGGAAAAAATAGCAATTTATTACTACACTCCCAGATTCTCTGACTTTTCTCCATCTATTCAGAATGTATTGCTATGTAATAATTAAGGAACATCAAATCCTCATTTCTGACAAATGTAACAAAAATAGACAATGTACAATTCTTATAACTCTTAAACTATAATCTTTTATAATCTATAAAGTCTTTCCCAGATAAAACTTTCAAAATCCTAAAAGCAGTCAAATATGCAAGTTATCAGCATACAATGCATTGTAGCTATCTTTTCCATCAGTAAATACTTATGCTTTGAAAGTGCTACTTTGATTCAGGTCCACTCAGAACTTCTGCCTCTTTTCATACACTTTTATCTGGGTATGTTTTTCTCTAAGGGCCTTTTATAATTATATTTATCCTTGAGCTACTTTTCTGTCTTTTTTTCTCACACAAATGTTTTTTGGTTGTCCTTTTCAGTAAATAAAATACCCCCACATAAAAAGGGGCAATACCTTACAAATAAATGAATGAAAATCATTTATTAACAATAATACAAAAAAAGACAGTCTCTATCCTCCAGAAGATTATGTTGCCTCAAGTCTCCTCCCACTGTGATTCATCTTTTATTAGGGGCCAAAATGATTGTCCTAAAGCAAAGATTTAACCATGTTATTTCCACTCTAATCTATAAACTCTTACTTTTATAAACTTTTACCTCTAAGATAAAATATAAATAATATATAAATATAAACAACAATCTTTCAATGTACATATCTCTCCCATTAGAATGTAAGCTCCTTGAGGAAGTGTCTTTGTTTTTATCTTCTGAATTAGGTAGTAGTAAGCACTTAATTCAATGATTGATTAAATGTGAAATGTAATTGTTTTAAAGTATACATGGGATGAAATCAATGCTAATCTATTCATGGTATCCTTGAGTAACATCTGGGTATCCTCTTCCCAACATCTGTGGAGACCTAATCATTAGCTGTATTTGAGCTATATTCTGAAATTTCTCAGAAGTGATTCTGAGTAGGGGAAACTACAAGCCTATTATATACATATATATAACATAATACATATATATATAATATATATAATAAAATAAATAAACATATATATATATGTCCACAAGTGACTTTTACATTCAGAAATAAGGCTATAGTAAGTGAGGGACAAAAGTAAGATCAAAATGCCCAATTCCTGAGTTGTCAGTTGACTTTATCATTTTATTTCTCATCATCAGAGGGACATCTCCAGTTGCCTGATCAATATCTTTCCATTGAACCCAGCTTTCTCTGGAGAATAAAGTGAGGCTGGTGACTTTGCACAACCCTCCTACACTTAAATACAACTCACATGTCACAGCATCACCTTTTTGATGTTATGGTCTTCCACGAGAACAAAGGACCAACAACAACCTCTCTCTAATCCAGAAAAAATAAAATTATGGAAGCTAGGTGGTCCAGTGGGTAGAGTGCTGGGTGTGGAGTCAGTAAGACCATACCCAAATCTGGGTCTGATGTTAGCTGTATAACTCTGGACAAGTAGTTTCCTCAGTTTCCTCCTCTGTAAAATGAGCTGGAGAAGAAAATGGCCAACCATACCAGTGTCTTTGCCAAGAAAATCTCAAATGGGTTCATGAAGAGTTGGATAAACTGAAGTGACTGGACAACAGCCACAAATACTTAGAAAATTATTGGTTTGAATTAGCTAGTATCCTCCCAGATGTGATCCAACTAGATGGAATAATAAATAGAATGCTATACCTGAAGTTAGGAAAACCTGTAAAATAAGGATAACAATAGCATCTACTCCTCAGTGCCATTGTAAAGTTCAAGTGAGGTCCTATTCGTAAAGTGCTTTGAAAACCCATTAAAAGTATGATTTAAAAGCTAGCTCTTATTATTAATAAACTTAACAGACTTTATTTCTGTAGAGTCTTAGGGTTTCCAAAGTGCTCTCCTCATAAGACCCATGATTTTGGCAGTCTAAGTGCCATCCCTCTGCAGTGCTTTGCATAGAACTGGCAAACCATTGTTGATTAATAAATACTGCTTGTTTGATTGGAAGTTCCACAGTTAATAAATAACAGAGCTAAGACTCCAAGTCAGCTTTTCTGACTCCAAAGCCGCTGCTGCTTCCAATGTACTTCTCGCTAACCATGGGCATGCAGCATAATGTACATCATAGTGAGGATGATTCACTGTTAAGATGGGCAATTCTGAAAGGAATCAATTGAGTTATCCTGGGTGTGCTTTTTTTTTAAACGTGGCCATTCCCATGCACACATACATATTTATCATTTTTTATGGGCAGAAAATCAACTCCCAAAAGGCAGCTGTTTTTTAAATGAATGGAAAGCCTTTGCAAAGGAATCCCACAGACTGTTCTTCTCACTTGAGTGAATGTGCTCTGACAACAGCACATACCAAGCATTTGCTTTTTTCATTTCCTGATTTGGTTTTATTATTAATCTATTCATTATGTTTATTGACTCTGTCCATTATTTGGGAACTTCAGTGTATATTTATAAGGACAATAAAAAGAGACAAACTCTCTCATAATGGCTGACAGGGAAGTGAACATCAAAGAAAGAGGGAGAGCCATTCTCTTCCTGGTATTTTCTTTGGCTTGGTTTTACCTGGGGCTGCTAACTTGACCACTTTGACTAAATCAATAAACCAATTTGAGCAGGAAATTTTACTAAGCAACCAGTTGGACAGAGTTCCAAATATTCCCCCTCCCCAATTCCATTCTTCCTTAACACACACACAATTAATTTAGCAGAATAGTATAGCAGGGAGAGCTTCCAGTTTTAACCCTGTCTCTTCAGTATTAAATCAATCAATAAGCATTTAATAAGTGCCTACTGTGGGCAAGGAATTGTGGTAGACACTGGAGATGTAAGTATATAGAATGAAACAATCCCTACTTGCCAGAGGCTTATATAGGGAGACAACAACTACATATATACAGTTGATGGTCCCAAAGGAATTCAAAACCACTTGCAATTTCTCTCCAACAGGATGTGGGTGAAAATGTGATTTCTTAGGATTGGAGTAGGGGACCCCATGTGCACAGGTACATCATTCTAAAGAAATCTAGCTAAAGCAGTACTCTTTCACCAAAAGCAAGGACCAAGGTTGGTGAAAAGTAAATTCCCCATAATGTGGAGAGATGAGACTTGTGATACAACTCAAATATAATCACCATCAATGGGAGGGAAATAAAAAATTGAGTGGCAGAGAATTTGAGGAAAAAAAAAGATTAAAACCACTAGCAAAAAGAAGAAAATGTACTTTAAAAAAACTGGAACATAAACAGATAAACTCAGCAGAGAAGAGACTGAAATTAAAAGGCTGAATACTAAAATTTGAAAGATTATAAATTTCTCCAAATAAATACCATAAGGAGAAAAAAGCAAATTGAACCAATACTAATGAAACTCAAGAGAGCATGGAAATGGAACAGAATGCTCCAGCATTCTTCAAAAGAGAAATGATCATCATTTTCAAATATGGTATTTTGTTTTTTCCCAAATATATGTAAAGACAATTTTTGACATTCATCTTTACAAAATTTTGAGTTCCAGATTTTTCTTCCTTCATCCCTCTTCTTTCCCCTCCCTACCATGGTAAGCAATTTGATATAGGCTATATATGTATATATATATATATATATATACATATATATATATATTGTGTAATGTAAATGTAAAACATTTCCATATTAGTATTGTTGTGAAAGAAGAAACAAAACAAAAAGGAAAAAACACATCAAAAAATGTAAAAAGAGTATGCTTTGATCTGCATTCATACTCTATCAATTCTGTCTCTGAATGTGGATAGCATTTTCTATCATGAGTCTTTTGGAATTGTCTTGGATCATTGTATTACTGAAAAAAGTTAAGTAGTTCATAATTTATCGCATAATAATCATTGCACAATGTTGCTCTTATTGTGTATAGTGTTCTCCTGGTTCTGCTCATTTCACTTTGTATCAGTCTTTCCAGGTTTTTCTGAAATCTGCCTGATCATCATTTCTTATAGCACAATAGAATTTCATTTTATTCAATGTGATTCCCCAATTGATGGGCATCCTCTGATCATCTTAAGAGAAGATATTTGAGGAAAAAATTGTCAGACTTTATGGTCTATATATCTATATATCATCTATCTATCTATCTCTGTATATATTAGAAGAATAGAAAATTTTGATTCCACGAGACTCTCTAAAGAAGTGAAAAAAAAGAGAATAACAGATTGGCAATACATATACACTGAAGTGAAAGACTCGGGAAGAAGAGAAACAAAAGGCTATAAATGATCTCTGTACAAACAAAAGTCATTGATCTCAAAGACAGGATGCATAGAGACAACTCATGAATCACAGAACTATCAGAAAAATATTACAAAATGAAAAATGAGAACACAACTATGCAGAAAATAATGCAAGAGAATAGTCCAGAATTTCTAAATAAAAAAAAAAACAAAGCAATGATCAAATAGTTCACAGACTGCTCCAGAAAACAAACAAGATCATGCTTCAAAATCCAATAAGCAATCTAGTGATTTTATTGAGCAATTCTAATGATAATTGGCAAATTCTGCAAATAGCTAGGAAAAAGACTTTTAACTATAAAGGAATAACAAGACTATTTTGTAGCCACTAAAAACGACAGAAGGGAATGGTATAAAATATTACAAAAACACAGAAGAGCTCGAGATGGGATGTGTCCTTCATGCCCTTCAAACCCGAGCCTAACCATCAATAAAAAAAGATGTTCAATAAAAAAGAGGTATTTGAATTATTCCTGAAAAAAAAAAACACCAAACCAAAAAAACCCCCCAAAAGACCCAGATGTGAGCAGATAGATAAAACATTTATTAAGTACCTACTATGTATAAGCACAGGATATACAAATTCAAACAAGCAGGACAATTTTTTTTCCCTCAAGAGCTTTCATTTGAATGGAAGGAAATGATATATAAATGGGAGCTAGAAAGTAGATGTGAAGGTGCATCTGGCATGGAGATGGCTATAAATAGTCATGGAGATCTAGTTATTAGCCAAATAAAGTGAAAGCCCACCTATCAGAGCCAGGGAACACAGGGAGAAGAACACAAGGTTCCAGGTGGGCAGGGAGAGAAAAGATGAGGATGATAGCTAGAATTCAGGTAGCAAAATAAGTAGATATCTGAATAGTTAAATACATGGTAGTTTGGAAAAAGAGGTACTAGCTGTTTGGGGGATCATTAGTTTTGTGATCTTGGGTATGTACTTTCTTTCTTTTTTTTTTATTAAAGCTTTTTATTTGCATAACATATGTATGGGTAGTTCCTCAACATTGATCTTTATAAAGCTTTCCATTACAAATTTTCCCCGCAGTCCCCTCCCCTCCCCTAGATGGCAGGAAGTCTACTACATGTTAATTATATTAAAATATTTGACAAGTCTAATATAGGTATACATGTTTCCATACTTATCTTGCTGTGCAAGAACAATCGTATCTACATGAACAAAAAAGATCTGATAAAGGAAATTGGGTATGTAATTTCAATGCTCTGGGACTCAATTTCAGTAAACTGAGGATCTATGTGATCTCTAAAGTATTTTATAGCTTTAACATGATTTGGTTTTTCTATTTTTAAAAACTTAATTAACCAAACTGATTGCTCTGTCACCTATAATCCAAGGGAATCTCTTCCCACAAAGGGTTCCAGTTCACAAAGACTAAGTTCAGATTTGGGGGAAACAGACTTTAAAATCTGGATTTTGTTTTTGTTTTTACTCTCTCTGGCTCATTAATCCTCAACCCAGAAAAGGATTCTAGAGAAAATCTCTTGATAAAAGCTTGTGTATGGCTCATGTCTAGCATCTACCCTGGATTAACAGAATTCCTTCTGGAAAGGTATTCGCTATTCAAATGTCAGGTTTAGGATGACTATTTAGTTCTTCCAGTACAAAAGAAATGCCTAAAATGCAAGACTCATCAGTATGCATCAAAAAATACTTAAAACATGAAATAGAATTCTATCATCCCATTTACATTCTCCAAAGAGTGGAAGACAATATTTTTTAGAGAATGCTCAATATGTATATTTGACATTCACTTTGGATTTGCATTGCTTACAAGTCATGAATGTGGATCTCCTTCATAAATGAGAGAAAAGTCCCACATATACAGAAATGTTTGCAGCAGCTCTTTTTGTGGTGGCAAGGAATTGGAAATCGAGTGAATGTCCATCAATTGGGGAATGGCTGAATAAATTGTGGTATATTAATATAACAGGATACTATTGTTCTATAAGAAATGATGAACAGGCTGATTTCAGAAAAGCCTGGAAAGACTTACATGAACTGATGCTGAATGAAGTGAGCAGAACCAGGAGAATATTGTGCACAGTAAGAGCAAAATTATGTGATGATCAACTATGACTGACTTAGCTCTTCTCAGCAAAACAGTGATCCAAGACAATTCTTATAGACTTGGGATGGAAAATACATGCTCTGCATCCAGAGAGAGAACTATGCAGACTGAATGTTGGTCTAAGCATACCATTTTCACTTTTGCTTGTTCTTTCTCTCTCATTGTTTCTTTCTTTTCTTCTGATTTTTCTTTCACAACATGGTTAATATGCAACTATGTTTAAAATGATTGTACATGTATAACTATATTGATTGCTTGCTCTCTTGGGAAGGGAAATGAAAGGGACAAAGAGAGAAATAAAAATTGGAGCTCAAAATCATATAGAAATGAATGTTGAAAGCTATCCTTACATGTAACAAGAAAAATACTATTAAGTGGGGGGAAAAAGAATATGGATCTCCTGGTAAGTCTGGTCATGGCCTGAGCTTTCTTAGTCCTTTTAAGCAGCAACATCTTTTGATGATGCACATTTTTTTCCTAGAAGTCATTGAGGTTGTACCATAAAGCAACCATCAAAACCACAGAACACTACCCAAAATGTTGAAAAATCATAAAAAAAAGCTTAGCTAGAAAGAAGAGCTATAAGAAGATACTTCCAGTTTAATCCTTTGCAGAAGTGGGAGGTTTACAAATGCTGTATATTGCACATATTTTCAGAGTTTTTAAAGTGTTGATTGGTTGATAATTTTTTCCTCTTCTTTTCTTTAAAAATGCTATTTGTTATGCAGGATTTTTTTCTGGTAAGAAGTAGGAATCCTGGGGGAAATGATGATGTAAAAATCCCAAAGATCACGAAAAATTTTTTTTCAAAGATGCAATTTTGGAAATCTTAGCTCCTATTAAGCATTTGGTTCTAGACCCTTCAAACTCATGGAATTACTGACAAAGCTGGAAACATCCATTTCTTGGAGTTATTATTTGACTCAGAGAAAAAAACACAAAAGAGAAATGTCACTCAAGGACTGGAGGTCAGGCAAGCACAGACTCTTACTTCCATGTGCATGCAGTTGCCATTATTGTCAGGATGTGAGTACTAGGGAAGGGAGAGAAATTCCCTCCTTTCTCTCAAAAGTTTAGGAAAGATGCAGCAATGACCATTTCCTATACAAGAGTTCTTGTCAAAAGAAACTTGAAGCTGTCTCTCCTAGGATGCTAACTCCTTCACTGGATGGCTCTTCTTGGTTTAGTTACCAATTCTCTTTGACCCAGTCCCATATCATGGGGCCCATTAGGGATTTGTTGGGTCACCCCAAAGTAAGGGGCTGAGGCTGGATTTGAACTTGGGCAGACAAGTCTTCCTGACTTCTGGTCCAGCTGCATCATGGCACCATCTAGCTGTTTACCTTGAACACAGTAAACACTTAATAGATACTTATTGGGTTGAATTATATTCTTTTTTGATTTTTTTGTCATTTTCTTTTTGCCTTTGACTCTCTTTGTCTCTGTCTCTGTCTCTGTCTCTCTGTCTCTGTCTCTGTCTGTCTTTTTCTGTGTCTCTGTCTTTCTGTCTTTATTTCTCTCATAAACGCATGAGTGCACACACATGCACACACACACACATTCTCACATGCACTAGGAAAAATGTAAGGCATGATTTCCCTGTTAGCAGCAGGAGCCTTAATGCTAATACCATTTCTTAAAGTGAAAATAGTCTTAGCAGCAATTTCAGCAGTCAGGTCTCCCACCCAAGAAAGCAAATCAAGATAAACTCTGCACATCTTCTTCCTGGGGTGCCTCATTTTGTGCCTTTTGGCAGGCTGAGCTAATACTGTCTAGTGCCAGCACAGTTGGATGCAACAGGTTGATATTGGGAAGCATTTAAGCTTAAGTAGCCAATTAGAATGCAGATCATCAAGAGCTTGCTTCTTGAATCAACTAGAATATAAAGTGGAAATAAAGTTCATTTATTCTTTCATTTCATAAGTATTTATCAAACATCTCTTATGTCTAAAATATTATGTTAGGTATTTTGCAAATCATTGATATGGGACTGCTGCTGCTGCTTCAATTTCTTTAAATTTTAAAAAACAACCCAAAAAACCTCCCAAGTCAAAACAAAACCCTTCATCTGATTCTCCTTCTCCAGCAAACTCTTACCTTTTGTGGCTACACTCTGGGCTCATGCAGTCTGCTCAAAAATGCTTCTGTTTTGCCCACCCATTCTTTTCTTAAACCCTTACAATCTGCCTTCTGCCCTCATGCCTTTGCTAAAAATTTCCTCTTAGAGGTTATCAAAGATCTCCTGATCTTTTTTTGACCTCTTTAAAGAAATTGACCTTTGCCCAAATTCAAGCAAGAATTTGCTTGAAGCTTTACTTCCAATGGCTTCCTTGGCATTTGGCTCTATTTGACCACTTCTTTTGTAACTCCTTACCTAGCTCTTTATATTCTTAGGTTAATGTGTCTCTGTCTCTCTGACTCTCTTTCCTTTCCATCTCTCTCTATGCATCTTTTCTGATTCTGTCTCTCCTTTGAATAATTTCAAATTTCTTTCTGAAAGCTCAGAAATGTCTTGGGGTTTGATGGCAAGTATAGTGTCAAGAAGAGCAACTGAAAGACGTCATCATTCACAGGGAATCTCTTCTTGATCTAGATTGTGAGATTCAAGGGCATCCCTTCTTGATCTAGATTGTGAAATAAATCTCCTTAATCATAGTGGTAACTATCGGTGAGCATTCATTTCCCTGTTCTGTGTCTTGCTTGATATTTATTTTCAAAGGGTTATTGAATAGAATTATTTCTATTGTTCTTGATCTTGAAGTATGTTTGGAAAACACTTTGCTGTAAAAGACCCTCTAAGGCCATATCTTGTTTTACTAAATCTAATACTTTTCTTTTAAACAACAAACAATAAGCACAAAGCGTTCTTGGATTTTCTACATATTTTCATTAATTGTGAGATGGTGAGGATTTATTCCATTGTTGAATATTAGTACCCAAAACCTGCTTCTTCCCTACCAATAACTTCAGTGTTTCCTTAAGTCATGTATAGGTGACTCCTATAATGATTTTATGTAAATAAGAGAGTAGTCATATAGGTCAATATTTATTCATATTCTCCTAGTCACTTTTTTCAATATTATTATGGTTTGAGAATTTTTCCATATCTTTGGTATGTAGGTCTCTCAATGCTCTTACAATTTTATTATCTCCAACATGGACCTTTCAATTTGTCTGATCCTTCCATCTTTGTTCTCCATGATGCCATTTCTATTTCTTCAATAAATGCCTTAGGGATTGTTATGTTAAGGTGCAAGTGTAGTGTTTCTACACTGATGAAGAAATACTTCATGAAATAGCTTTTGCAAGGCTTTTCCAACTTTCTTCTGTTTGTAGGCTTCCTTCCATTTTCATCCTTAGGATGACTTTGCTTAGTTGGCAACGTTGCAAAGCTTTCTCTGATTTTACCTTCTACAGCTTCTCCCTGTTCCATAATATTGCTCATTAATTCATTTGAATTCATTTGTAAAATATTATATAGCTAATAATCTATAACAGATAATGTTATTATTATAGTTATACAACTGTAATCTATAATGGATAATTAGCTTTCTTTGTAAGATTTTACAAATTAATTCATATTCCAACCCAGTTTTGCCTTTGGCAGCCATTTCCCTCAATTTGGCAAATAAGTCAGATTTTTTTTAAAACTATGGAGTCTTCTGGACTCTTTCAGTTTTCTTGCTGTGGAAATTCATTTATATGGATTTAACTTTCAAATAAAATTATTGCTATTATTTTGAATGGCCATTTTTCATTTTTGATTTTCAATAATATATTAAATCTTTTAAATTGCATACCATTTCTTTGTCTATTAACATTATTTCTTCTTGGTTTTTTACACATTCTGTTCTTTGCTCTGGTGAGTCAGTGATCTGACAGCATATAGCCAGCTGACTCAGGAAGAAATTTTAGGTCAGTCACTAAGTCTTTTCTATGTGTTAAAATATAGTTGGTTTCAGTCTTAGTGGTATTTGTTTCTCACCATATTTAGCACCCACCAATTTTTTTTTAAAGAACGTGCTTATGATTTAAAACTATGATTCTTTTGTATAAGCTTTTTAGATTCTTATTTTTTTATGAATCATTTCTTTATTCATATTTATTCATATTTCCCCACATATTGAATTCTTTAATATCTTTATATTAAATACATATTTATAATTTATTTGCAATGAAATCAATAAAACACATTAGATAATTATTTTAAATATTTTACTATGAGGAAGATAGCAGCCAGAATCATCTCAGCCCTCACTGAATTATAGAAGACCTCTCTTCACTTCTGAGAATATAGTCTCACACCATTTGGTTCACTCATAGTAACAAGTAGTCTCTTTGCAAGACTCCTCTTCATCCTTTTTGCAAAATAAAGGTTATAATAGTTTCATAACAAAAGAAGATGGGCCCATCTTTTTTTTTTTTTTTTTCTGTGTCCGCTAGCTTATCTCAGCTATGATAGGAAGGTAATCTCTTTAGCTTCATAGAAGCCCTTATCTGGAGAGATCCAGACTCAGTTCACATAAAAATTCTCTGTATGATGTTTCTTTACAAAAGATCAAACAAGGCAGTTTTAATAAGAAAGAAGTTTCTCCTTACCTTCTTTCTTTCCTTTTTCTACTTTGTCTTATAGATCCTTGCAGATTAAAGTTAAATTCACATATAGTTTCCTTGCCTCCTTAGGAAGAACAGCATTATAAAATAACACCAATGGCTATAATTTTCTTAGCTTCTCTCCTTCTTAAAGAGAGTATAATCCTTTTTATGGCTTTGTACATGAGTCACATATACATGATCAATTCTAGTCTTTCTCCTGTGCTTATTTCCCATACTTCTTAGTGTTGGAAGTTTGCATTTATTCAGATAATCCATAGTTGTCTAAACATTGCTTGGAGTCAGCAATTTCCCTGAATGAAAATGCAACTAGAATGTGGCCAAGATAGTTTGCTCGATGAAATAGGAAGGTGGACTACCCTTTCATATATAGATATAGTAACATGGACGTGTCTATAGAAATCTGAGTGTAGTAAATTGTGAGAAAACTCCATTAGTTAATCAATCAACAAGCATTTAGTAAGTACACACTATAATTCAGGCATTGGAATCCCAGTGGCTGGAGATAAAAAGATAGGAAAAAACATGGTTTTTGCCCTCAAATAAATCACATTCTAATGGGGGAGATGACATGCAGATAATGATCTACACACACACTTGGTCAGTCTCAGTGGCTCTTGGTAACACTGGTTGAAGAAGTTAATGTTGGAGTGGGTTAGAAATAGGACCAAGTTCCATACCCAAACTCCAGGGAATTCTGATTGTAAACCATTGTCAAGGATACATGAAACTTCCATCTTCTGCTACTGAACAAAACATTTGTACTTTCCTTTGCCATCAGATCTGATTTGAGCTTTGCCAATCTGATGTGCAAATAATTGCACTTTGAGAACAGAAAATACTTTTGGTCTCTGTCTTCTCAATATTGTTTTCCATATAGATATCACAGGCTGAACAAGAGTATTTAAAGGGAGGGGAAAAAAAAAGGTATTGTTTCACTCTGTCACTTGTGAATTATGAGTCCCTTGTAACACTTGTATTCTTTAAAAGATCTTGTCAATACTTATCCCTTGGGTGATCAATAGAACTAACCCTCTAATGGGAATAACTACTGCTAACTCTGGTTTGTCTGAAAAAGATTTGAGGATTTTAGGAGACTTAAAACTTATGAGTTACAATGTGGCATAGGAGCTTGTGCAACCTTAATTTAATTAACAAAAATAATAATAGCTAATATTTATGTAGTGCCTTAAGATTTGCAAAACACTTTACAAATATTACTTCATTTAATCCTCACAACAATCACAAGAGGTAAGTGCTATTAAAATACCAATTTTACAAAAAAAAAAAAAAACTGAAGTAAGAAGGGAGTTAATGACTTGCCCAGGCTCCTACAGCTAGTATCTCATTCCAAATTTGAGCTCAGTTCTTCCTGACTTCAGACTCAGTGATCTATTCACTGTATCACCTAATTGCAGTGTTTAAGACTAAGGAGGTGAGGTTGTATGCTGTCCAGCTCCCATCATATCTGAAATATTGATTGTGTTGAATTCTGGGAACTACATCTTATGAAGATTATTGATAAAGTGGAACGTTTTAGTGGTTTATTGAATACATACTAGGCTGTCTGTAAATGCTTAACAGTGAATTAATGGGCAGCACCAATTTTATATTTTATGCTTAACCGAACCCTTTTTATCGGGGAAACGGTTTTAGACATTAAAAAAAAAACCTACTACAAGCCTGTGATTACATTCTTAAGAGCACAAAGCAAGAAGTTTAAACTGAGAGGAGCAGGAAAAGAAAGAAAAACTCCAGATAAAAATGTGGAACTGGAAAGAAGAATAACAGTGGATATAAAGTAGAAAGCCAAAGAAGATATCAGGAATCATATTTATGAGCTCAGAAGTTTAAATACCCATTTAGCAAAATGAATTTGAAATTTTAAAATAAGAAAGTTATTATAAACTCATGGTTACCATGGAAATTTAGAGGGATGTTGTTTGTAAATGGCAAGAGATTGATAAATTTAAGTACAAATGGAAAAAGAAGGAATAGATGGGGGCATCATTGTAACCCTGTCTATCAAGAAGATACATAATCATATAGCTATCCACACAACTAAGGAAGTATAGCCAAGAATATCTGGATAAGGCTAAAAGCAGAGATCAATGTAGTATCTTTTTGGAAGTTATTATGTATCATCTAGTCATATGGAGAACATGTATAATCCTTTCCTGAACACAGTTGCCATATGAATATTTGTTGTTCAGCCCAATTCTTTGTGAGTCCATTTGAGATTTTTTTAAAAATATTACCTCTCATCAGTTTTTTTTTCATTTGAGATTTTTTCTTGGCAAAGATACCATAGTGGTTTGCCATTTTCTTCTCCAGCTCATTTTACAGGTGAGGAAACTGAGGCAAAAATGGTTAAGTGGCTTGCCCAGGGTTACACAATAAGTGTCTAAGGTCAGAATTGAATGCACAAAGAGAATGTCCAGCATTCTACCACTGTACCACCTAGCTGCCCCTAGCAGGTATCTGATAAATGGATATTTACTGATTGACTGAATACTACCTTAGTCTCTGGAGAAAGGAGACTCATTGTGGTTTCTATAAGACATTTCCTCTATCATGTTCACTTCTGGGTGTGGTATAGTCACAAAAGTCATTCCTTTATTTGCAGGACATAAGGTCTTGCCATCAAGTTTACACATGGACTGGACTGAGTAGTCTGCTCTTCACAGCTTACTTCAAGAACCAAGGGACTCTTGATGCTTCTTTCAGTCTCTGGAAGCTCATAAGATCATCACCTGCTTTGGCTTGTCTCTAATACTCCAGGACAGGCTGAAACACAAGAGAAGAAAGAGAAATGGCACAGATTTACAGGCTTATGATGTCCAGATGGGGAAAAAGGGTATGGCAGCCACTATGGTTACCATGCCTCTGACCTACAAGCCCTATTCATTTCTCCTTTTTTTCTCACTTGAAAGTTATTAGGAAAGAAAGAAGGGGTTAAAGAAAGAGAAACAGAGAGACAGAGACAAAGAAAGACAAAGAGACAGAGACAGACAGAGACAGAGAAAGAGGGAAAAGGGAGGGGGAGAGAGAGAGAGACAGAGAGACAGAGACAGAGACAGAGACGGAGACAGAGACAGAGAGATAGACAGAGACAGAGGGAAAAGGGAGAGAGACAGAGAGAGAAAGAGAGATAGAAAGAAAGAGAGACAGAGACAGAGAGAAACAGAGAGGAGAAAGGAGGGAGAGAGAGAAGAAAAGGGAGAAGAAGAGGGAGAGGAAAAGGAACAGAGATAAACTGAAAGACAGAGACAGAGACAGAAAGACAGAGACAAGAGACACAGAGAGTTTACTTAAGCACCCACAAGGAGCTGATTAAAAGGCTTTTTGTTACTGTGCTGAGCAGGCAGACTGGAAACAGAGCATACCTGTGTGTGCTCTCCAGCAGGGAAGGGAAGGATCCCTCCATCATATATTTCCAGAAGCTCTCACACCAAGCCCCCACAGGTTCATCCAACAGGCTCTAAGGACTGGGTCCATATCAGCTATATCCTCCTTCCAAAGATGATATTACCCATATCAGGGAGACCTAAGAGTTGAACTGATGTTCTTATTAAGTAACAGCTGCTGCCTTCCCCAGCATTCTCAGTTCCCAAGATCTTTATCTCTATAGTATCTCAAACAAACCCAGAGCAGTGACCAAACCTTGAACATTTCCCGCCCCGCCACCCCCCTTAAAAAAAACAAAAACCTTCATCCCAGGTGTCATAATTCATGCATTTTCACTGGCAATCTATACCTCTGGAATACTCCTCTTCCCCTTCTTTGCCTCCTGGTTTCCCTGGCTTCCTTCAAGTCTCAGCTAAAATCTTACCTTCTGCAAGAAGTTTTTCCCCATCCTGCCTTAATGCTATTGCCTTTCCTCTGAGATTATCTCCAATTTATGCCATCTATATTTTGTTTGTTCATCCTTGTCTGCCTGTTTTATCTTCCATTACACTGAGTTTCTTAAGAGCCAGGGCTGTGTTTTTGCCTTTCTTTATATCCCAGGATTCTGCGCAATGCCTGTCAAATAAGCACCTACAAGTAGTAGGTGCTTAATAAATGCTTGTTGCTTGTTAATTTGATCGCATATAACAAAACCTTGGAAGATGGCCAGATTATTACCAATAAGATAATAATCATGACCACAGAGTGTGACATGTAGAGAAAGTAAATGCTGTCTGAATAACTGAATAAATGCTAAGAGCTAGCCCATGGAAAGAAGAGGAAAATAATGATATTTGGCTATGAATTTAGGGAACAACTATAGGAAAAACAGTTGCTGTTTTTGAATAAAGACTTCCTGTGGACCAGGAGCAGAACTGGAGACAATAACAGGCTTCCAAAACTGTGACTTTGTGCACCATAGTATATCCCACAATCCCAATGTTTTTGCACCAAATCCAAGCTCCTTCAGATTTAGAATTACTGGTTGTTGAACCACTTTTTAGTCATGTCCAACTCTTTACAACCCCACTTTGGGATTTTCTTGGCAAAGATCCTGGCATGGTTTGCTATCTCCTTCTCCAGCTCATTTTACAGATGAGGAAACTGAGATAAACAGGGTTAAATAACATAGCTAGTAACTATCTGAGGTCATATTTAAACTCAGGAGATATCTCTCCTAGAATTGCCACCACTGGCTCTTGATTTTTATAGGATCATAAATTTATAACTGGAAGGGATTTTAGAAATCACCTAGCTCATTGATGAGATAATGGAGACATTGTAATCTATATTAATTATATAGATTATAATCTATATTGATTTTGCCCAAAGTTTCTGGTAGAATTTGAATCCAGGTCCAAGTGCAATGCCCTATCCATTAAAACATGAAGTTCCCCCTTAGAATTCTTCAATTCCTCATTATAATCCGACCATGGGAAGAGACACAACTGCTTTCCTCAGGTCCTTGTTCTCTCCCATCCCCCAAAATCATCCTTCTTGGTTTCAGAAGATTTACTACTATGCACTACACAGAGAAATGTGATCGGGAGAATAGAATAACAAAAAGAGACTTTAAAGCAGTCATAGAATCAGAGCTGAAAAACCTTCAAGATTCTTTGGCCCTCAGTTTATTCATCTATAAAATGGAGTGGGGATCAGACTTAGGGATCACTAAAGGCCCGTGTAGTTATAAAAATCTATGATCTTTCTGACTCACTGTCCCCAAAGCAAACTCTGTTTAGCTCCTAGAATCCCCCTTCCTTTCCTTCCCTGACAGCTGGAAATAATTTGGAGGTCCCCCTCCTTGTTCTTCTCACCCTTCCCCTTTCCCCCCACCCTCAATTTCAGACTGCTAGCATTCCATCTTCCAGGATGGAATAAATGAGGTGGAAAGAGTCCAGGCAGAATAAATGTAGATCTCAGAGTATTTTTTCCAAATGGCAGTCTTTATATTAAGCACCACCCACATGGAGAAGGATTGGGGGCAGGGGGCCTAGTGGCCATTTCCGCATCCCCTGAAGCCTCTCAAAGAACAGTGTTCCCATGTGCTCAGTCTGCAGAAGACCTGGGGCTACACACTGCGCTGCTCAGCCACATGGGAGTCCGGAGAGCCTGCATTAAAGGCAAGATCTTTGAAAGTGATGGAAAATGTGGCTTACCCAGTCTGACAGTAACTACACAGGAGTTACCCAGGATTCATATGAGGCTGGGCAACAGCAAGTACCATGTGGTTTGACCCTGGAAAGTAGCTCTTCTGAAGCCGGGAGGGCCTGTGCCACAAATGCCACTTGTCATGAGCTATTCTGCTGATGCTTCCACCTTTGAGAGGCTTCAAATGTCTATTTGAATGACCAGAAGGACTTGAAGATGATGTTAAAAGCAAGAATCATTTTTTATTGCTAGATGAGAAAGAGAGAGAAACAGAGAGACAGAGACAGAGACAGAGAAAGAGAGAGAGACAAAGAGAGACAGAGAGAGAGAAACAGAGAGACAGAGACAGAGACAGACACACACAGACTGAGACAGGGAAAGAGACAGAGACAGAGACAGAGAAAGAGAGACAAAGACAGACAAAGACAGACACACACAAAGACAGAGACAGAGAAAGAGAGACGGAGAGAGAATAGAGACAGAGAGACAGAGACACAGAGAGAGACAGACAGAAAGAAGAGAGACAGAAAGAGAGAGACAGAGACAGAGGGAGAGAGAGAGACAGAGAAAGAGATACAGAGAGAGACAGTCAGAGATAGAGACAAACAGAGACAGAGAAAGACGGGAGAGACAGAAACAGAGATAGAGACAAAGAGAGAGAGACACACACAGAGAAAGACAGAGAGACAGAGACAGAGGGGAGAGACAGAGACAGAGAGAGACAGAGACAGAGAGAGACAGAGAGAAAGAGAGAGACAGAGACAGAGACAGGCAGAGACAAAGAGAGGCAGAGAGTCAGAGAGAGAGAGACAGAGACAGAGTTTTTGTTCTCTAGGTGTCATCTCTTGAAAGTAGAGACGGGGGGGGGGGACGACCTCAGCCACTTTCTGAGACAAGGACCTAATTAGCAGAGGTTGGGCGCAGTTTCAGCAACAGCTGCCACTAGTCCCTAGCAGTCTTCCATCTTGTACCAATTTTCTGGTACCTGCTCACTCTCCATAAACAGACACAGATGAGAGGGGTCCCTAATGAGGGGAGTTATACTCTCCTTGCAACATAAGACAGGACATGCCTTCCTTCTGTCAGTCCTAAATGAGTGTAAATAAGAAAGCCTTTATGAACTCGGCCACAATAATAATGATTATGACATTCATATATAATACATGCAGACATAGGTAAACAGATAGACTGACTGATATTTAGGGAGAGGAGAGAGACAGAGAGACAGAGACAGAGAGAAGAGAGAGAAACAGAGACAGATAAGGAGACTAAGCAAGACAGAGATAGAAAAACAGAGGCAGAGAGAAGAGAGGAAGAGGAAGGAAAAGGGAGATAGAGACAGAGAGACACAGAGACACAGAGAGATAGAAAGACAAAGACAGAAAGAACTTTACATATAACCTACTACCATTTTTATCATATAATATCTAGTCAAAGGGTTTAATAAAGTATAAAGATCAGGGGCAGTTTCATTTTTGTTTTTGGGTCCCTCATCACAGTTCCTTGAACATTATGGTTGCTTTTAAAATGTTGAACTGAATTATAATTTAGATTTAACTCACTAGTCTTTGATTTATTATGTATGTTGTCACCCAGGATTCACTCTTGGTAATATTTAACTATAATGTTGTTTTCATAATAGAGTTTTCACAAACATAGGTTTGTAGTTTTTACAAATATAGGTGGCAGGATCCCCTAGATTCCATATAAGCACTTAAGATAACTAATGCATATTAAGGATAGGACCACTTTATTTCTTTTTGCTGAAAATGCAGATGAGAAGGACTAACAGAAAACCATAAAGAAATGTAAAAAACACATAAAAGTCTCATAAAATCCACAATTAATTAATATAATTTGTCTCCCTCTTTGATGGATCCCACTTTCCATAGGTTCCTACACAGTTCTCTCTCAGCCAACTTATAGTTTTCCTTTGGTTTAGATTCCCACTGCAGAAGGGAAACACCTTTTGGGGATAATAAGTAATTCCCTTCCTATTAAATTTCATTTTTTTCTTAAGAAAGCAATTTTTATGTATGTATTCTCTCTCCTCCATACTTCTCCCCCCCAATTTGAACAACAAAAATAATATGCATAATAAACATGCATAAACAACAAAACAAATTTCCACACTATGTCTAAAAATGTATGTCTTGCTATGTATTTTAAGCATATTTCCTTTTTGGCAGGAAATAGGTTGCTCATTTTTAGTTCTCTGAATTAACAGGTCACTCTTTTCTAATAACTTAAAAAAATAGCTGAGAGCAAAATTGAGTCAATGAGCATTTATTAAGCACCTATTATATATGTTAGGCAATTAAGGTACAGTCTGGAGTCAGGAAGACTGGAGTTCAAATTTGGCCTCAGACACTAACTTACTGGCCATATCAACCTAGGCAAGTCACTTAAGCCAGTTTGCTTCAGTTTTCTCATCTATAAAATGAATTAAAAAAGGAAATGACAAACTATTCCAGTATCTTTACAAGAAAAACCCAAAAAGAGTCATGAAGAATTGGATATGACTGAAATGATAAACAAGAACACCAAAAATATGCTAGGTGCTCACTAAACACAATATTTTAAAAAGGCAATCCTTGAGGAGCTCATAGTCTAATGGAAGAGATAAAATGAAAAAAATCATGAAAGCATAAGGCTTTTAGATATCTATCTGCATCTATCTGTTTATCTATTTATCTAACTATCTATATGATAATTTGTATATAATATATTCAGAGAGAAGGCATTAATATTCAAGTGGATTGAAAAAAGGCTTTTAGGATTTTAGCTAAAACTTGAAGGCAGCTGGGAAAACCATGAGGTGGAGATGAGGAGAGAGAGAGATCTATTGAAACATCCATTGAAAATGGGGAATTGAATATCATGTGCAAGGAACAGCAAAGAACAACAAGGAAGCCATGTCCCCAGATCATGGAGAGTAAAGTGTAAGAAGACCAGAAATATAGGGAGGGATAGGTTTATGAAGGGCTTTAAAAGCTAACGAAAAGATATTGTGTTTGATGCTGGAGGTAAAAGGAAGCAGCTGGAATTTGTTAAATAGGGAGGTCACATGGTCAGATTTGCACTTTAGGAAGATTAATTTGACAGCTGAATGGATGATGGACTGTAGCAGGGAGAGACTTGAAGTAGAGAGACCAATTATTGTAATGAGGAACAGAGAATGACATCTAGATTACTGGGTGATTGGAGCATGGTGGTAACCTGGACAGTAATAGGGAAATTAAGAAGATGGGAGATTTGGGGGAGAAAGATAATTAATTCAGTTTGGTGCACATTGAATTTAAGATGTCTAGGGGATATTCAATTAGAGATGTGAACCTGAATGTTAGAGTTGGACAAATAGACCTGAGAATCACCTGTATGGAGTTATAATTAAATTTATGAGAGCTAAGGAAATCATCAAGCAAAATATTAAAGAGGAAGAAAAGAAGAAAACTTTTTTTGGATAGAACATTGAGGAACATCCATAGTTAACAGGCACAACCTGGGTGAAAATCCAGATCTTTTGTCTCTTATGTATAGCTTTAGTCCTTCTAATTTTAGGGACTGTGTGGGGGAATCTCTTCTGTCTTCAAGAGCTCTGTGGTTTATGGAGTTCCCATTGTCTTGAGAGAATGTCAGCTCCCCAAACTGGAACATGATAATTTACAAGGCAATCCCATGGCTCCCTCCTCTGACTAGAAGGATAGATTTTGGAGCCATACTGCTTAGGAAATCCCTCTCCTTTGGACAGAAGACTAGCTTTCAGGACTCTCAAGCTTGGCATTACTCTTGGAACAACCTATAAAGTTGGCATTTTATAGGAACTGTACTCTTGAGCCACATTTTCATCTCATGTATCCAATTAACGATCAGATCCTGCCATTTTTACCTTCAGAACATCTCTTGTATATTTCCCCTTTGAAACTGCTACCATCATGATGCATGCTTCTTGGACTATTACAATAGCCTCCCTACCACAAACTTCTTCCCATTCTAGTCTATCTTCCATTAATTGGTCAAGGGGCTTTTTCTAAAACTGAAATTCTGACCATTCCACTTCCCTATTCTATAAGTCACTTCCCTATTCAATAAATTCCAATGGCTTCCTACCACTTCTAGCTTAAATATAAAATCGTCTGTTTAGTGTTCAAGCCCTTTGTAAGCTTATCCCTTCCTCCTTTTCCAGTCTTCTTACACCTTACTCCCTGTCACACATTCTTTGATCCAATGACACTGATTTTGGGGGACCAACAGAACAATCCATCTTTGAATTCTCAGTATTTTTACTGGTTGTCCTTCTTGCCTAGAATTTTCTTCCTCCTCAACACTGTCTCCTGGATTCTTTCAAATCTCCAATAAAATCCCACCATCTGCAAGAAGCCTTTCTTAATCCTTTTTAAAAGTACCCTCAAAGTACCCCATAATGATGAAGATGATATTGTCTTGACATAAAGTTTCATGATTTTCTATGGTCAATAATTTCTCTGAATTTAATCACCCCTTCCACTAAATAAACGAATAAAAATTTTACAATAGCTTCCTACTTCCACTAAGACAAAATACTCACTCCTCAGTTTATACTTGAAAGCCCTCCACAATCTGCCTTTCACATAATAGTCTTTTAATTTCATCTCTCTCCTTTTCACTTTCCTTTTATTTTTGTAGTAATTTCATTTCTTTTTGTGTATATTCTATTCCAGACAAACTGACTCTCTGAGTGATTCTCACATATGACCTTCCATTTCCTGCCTCACTCCATGTCTGGAATGTATTTCCTCTTCACTTCCATTTCATAGATTTCCTAGTTTTCTTCAAAGCACAGCTCAGATGCTTTCACTGTCAAAAAACCTTTCCTAATCTCTCTAGTTATTAGTGCTCTCCCTCTTGAAATTACTTTCTATTACTTGGTATACATTTTATATTTACTTGTGTACATTTCCCAAATAGAATATAATCTCCCTGAGGGAAAATTCTGCTTGTTTCTATTTTTGCATTTCCATTTGTTACCTCAAGTCATATCTGATTCTTCATGATCTAATTTGAGGTTTTGCAGAGATATTGAAGTGGTTTGCCATTTCCTTCTGAAGCTCATTTTAAAGATGAGGAAACTAAGGCAAAAAAGATGAAGTGATTTGCCCAGGATATTAAGTGTCTGAGGTCGGATTTGAACTCCTGAATCCATGTCCAGCACTCAATGCATTATGGCACCACCTAGCAGTTTCTGTCCTAGAACAATTTCTTGTACATAGTAGGTGCTTAATAAGCATGTTTTGAATTGAATTAAATTACCTAGGTTGGCCTCTGAATGACAAATACCTACTAGGTCTCCATGATCATACTCATAATCTTTCTAGTTTAAGTATGAACTTCTATAGCTAGAGTTCCACTTGAAGAGCTCCAGAGTCACCTTCACTATGAATAAGCATTGAAATAGGACTTCAACAAAGGGACATTAACCTAATGTCTACAAAGCCACTGAGGGTTCCCAGCTAAAAGGACTAAATCGTACCAAGCATCATTATGTTGGTTTTTATCATAAAGCTGTTATTGAAGAGACTGAAATAACAAGAAGCTTTATGAGAGTTCTGGGCTTCCTGGGCTCTCCTGTGGCCAATAACTAGAATATAATCACAAAATTATTCCAGGGATTTTTTTTGCACCCAATAAAAAAAATGACACATTCTCTGGGAGTCAGAACTGGCAAACAACTTTTCTTGTCCCTACTGTCACTTACCTGCACATGGTACAAGAGCTTATTTTTGGTCCTTAATGAAGACTCAGAGCTTCTAATTATGTAGGGATGTGATTAAATGAGTTTCTCAGTGACTTACTGTCACTGGAGAAATCTTTTAATTTGCACACTGCTGCTGCAGAGGTATCTTGCAAATAGTGATGCCTTAACAATCCCCATTGCCACTCATTTGCCATGGTGACTCCTACTCATTGACTTTGAAAGTTTTAATAGTGCCCCATGAAACTTTTAATTGCCATTGATTAGCATTTGGCAAACAAAGGCAAGACACTAGGGGACAGGGCTCCATTCTGCAAAGAACCACATAGATCTGAAAATGAGATTAAGTGAAAAACAGAATTTTTCTATCTTTTGCAATCTCCTCTAACTCTCTGCCTTGCCCTACATCTGGGCAGGGTCTTCTCTTAAGCTTTTAAATTCTGATATGTTGGAGTTTGAGGGGTTTTTTTTGCTTGCTTATTTATTTTAAATGAACTCTGTTTATAGCTTGATTTGTTTGGTTCTGTATTCTTTCAGATGCCTAATAGAAGACAGGATACCAAATTAGAAAAGCAAAGAATATTGATATTTTTAAAAGAAGCAAATTCAGGAGCAGCTATATGGCTCTGTGGACAGAGTGGTGGCCCTGGATTCAGGAGGACCTGAGTTCAAATTTGGCCTGAGACACTTAATACTTACTACCTGTGTGATCTTGGGCAAGTCATTTAACCCCAATAGCCTTTTCCTCAAAAGAAGCAAATTCAATATTTGGGGTTGAAAAATACTCAGTTTCCTTTTGTCTGAGCCTTGTTAGTCCTATGGCCTTACTTGGCATCTATACCAAAGCTTCTACTGACCTGGAAATCTCAGCTGGGTTGGTAAAAATTGACAAAATTAGTATATTAATGGATTATGTTCATGAGTTTGTGATTTATAACTCAGGCAACAATTAGTAGACCTATGGGAAATGTAAATGAGGCAGGAAAACAAAGAAGAGAGAGTGAAACCTAGGGGTCTTCAATGGATCGTATAATATCAGAGATGGGAAGGAACATCAGAAGTTATCTAATCCAACCTATACCCCCCCCCAAAAAAAAATTCCCTCTTCACCAAGAGGTCATCAATCTTTTGCTTAAAGATTGTCAGTGAAAGGGAGTCTCCTACTGCACTTAGTACTTCCAGGGTCAACTCATTTTTTGGGGGGGTAATTCCAATTGTTGGATAATTTTTCTTTACATCAACCCTTGATTTGCTTCTTTGTAATTTCCACCCATAATTCCTTGGTACTTCCCTTTAAAGCTAATCAGAACAAGTTCAGTCTCACTTCTATTTGACTTCTCTGCCAATGATGAATGATGAACTCCTAGATTAGAATGAATTGGGGAAAGTTCCTTTGGCCTATTACCAGAACTTCACAGATATGTGATTTTGTCAGGGTGGGTATTTCCTATTATGCATTAGTAGAAGCTCTACAAGTGAGTTGTCATGACTAAAAAATTCATCACCATGAGATCAAACTGGTGCTGAACCTCTTAACTGAGCTGGTTCTGGGATTTTGGGAATACAGAGCATCATTAGGCTCATACCCAATCTTCCCAGCTTGATGGAATTGACCACTCTTTTGGCTTAGCTTTTGAAAACCCAGGGCACCTCCATGTGACAATAATTCATTAAAGCAGGACTTCAGTGCAGGTCTTTTAGAATTTAAAAGGGAAAACTGAGGAAGAAACAAGAAATCTAAGTATATGATTGTAGAAATATAGTAGGACTCATTTTGAGGAGGGAAAAGTAAGTGGTCAATAGATGAAATAGAGGAGAAAGAAATAAGATTCCCGAAGGTTGGGGCTGGTTTAGAAAAGCCTTGACTGATTCTAAATCAGGATACCAAATGGAATTTTTTCATTTGATTCACCCCAATTACATATTAAAATGATTTTTAAATATTTTTTAAAAAGCTTCAAGTTTCAAATTCCATTTTAAAATGCTGCATCAAACACACATTTATATACAGTTATTCAGATTTCTTGTAAAGTTGCTATACTGCTATGGGAAGAGAATGTAATAAAATTGAAAAGTATCTACACAAATGAAATCAATGCAACAAGAATTAACAGTTAACATTTAGATGTTTTCAGTTTCAGTTCAAAGCACTCTATAATATAATCTCATTTGATCCTCACACCCATCCTGTGAAGTAGATGCCATTATTTTCTTCATCTTACAGATGAGGAAATTGAAAATGACAGAAGTTAAGAATCTTGCCCAGAGTCCCAAAAATGGTATTTATGGGATTTGAAGGTGGTATGAGCACAATATAGAATTCTGGACTTGAAATGAGGAATGTCAGATTTGAATTTAGGTCTTACTGAATATAGCTTTCAATCCACTATGAAAGTGTTACTGGCTTTAAAAAATTGCTTGCCACTGAATGAGTTAGTTAGTTAAAAACATATTTTTTTGGTGATAATACAAATCCAGAGATCCTTTGTTTTATCAGCTGCATCTCCACATGTAAAAGACCAAGAAGATTATAATAGAGAAGAAAAAAAATTTGTCCTAGGCTTAGATTTATATCTGAACCTTTTCCTTGACTAATATCTACAAGGGAGAATGGAAAAAGTTTGGAACTAGAGACCTGGGGAGCCCTGAACTTTAGAGCTATTTACTTGATTTTTGGGCAAAGAACTTTTACATGACTAATAAAATGACCTTCAGAAATCAAAATCAAGAGGTTTATGGAATGTTTACAATGAGCCAGAGTGAGGTTGCCTATGGAGACACCTGCTCAGAGCCCAAGAAGCTTAATACTCTTAGACCACCAAGATAAAAACTAAGGGAATTTATTAACTGGAAAAAACCCTGATCTGTGCAAAATAATTTATTTAAGAAACATGCCTTCTGGACAAGATTCTATGGAAAGGAACAGACAAATGACTTAACAAAGGAAAAAAAGAAGTCAAGAGAGTTCCAGTTCTCATCTCCCTCCCTTTCCCTAGGAGGTGAGGATTGGCTGATTCCTAACTGGGGAGTTTGCTTTCCTAAATGGGAACAGACTTTGGTTTTTGAACTGAAAGAATATAGCTGAGTCTTTTTGTTGTTGTTTTTAAATAAACTAGATCTGTGATGTCATCCAGGTAATGAACTCTCTTTATTGATAGACTTATACAACTTAGTCTTTTTTTTTTTTTTTCAGATAATCAGGATTAAGTAACTTGTCTAGGGTCACACAACCAATAAATATCGGATGTTGGATTTGAACTTAAGTCCTTCTAATTTCAAGGCTGGTGCTCTATCTACTGTGCCAATTGACTGTCCTATTACAACCAACATAGTCTTACAGTGAATGGGATGATAGAGATTAAAAATGCTGGGGTCATACAACGAGCATATATTGGAAATGGGGCTTGAGTCCAGGAAGTGGGGTTTGAGTCCATCTTTTTTTTACTCCATCATCTATATTTACTCAAAGTTAGTACACTGTCTGCATTTACTCCAAGGCTAGTACATTGCTTCTCTTGAACCTCCTCTTATTATCACAAAGACATAGCCAAGAATTTCAGTTGATTCAGAAGCTAAAAAGAGAGAGAAGCTCTCTATGTAGAGATTGCATGTCCAATGGAGTGGGATACAGCCAAGCTCTAGAAGGGAGAGATCTTATATTTAATATATATCAACAGGAGCAGAGCAATAGCACACAGCACCATATTAGCAACCCTGCAGTATCAAAAACATGGGTCACCCATCTACATTTATTTCCTGAATAGTCCCTTTTTATGTGTCTTGGCCCCACATGCTCCTAAAATATATGCTTCTCCATGTGTTCACTCTGTGTGTTCACTCTTTCCATTGATGATGAATATATTTGTGGGAGTGTGTGCCATAGATTTAAGGGGGAACTGTTTTATTGCTACTTTTCTTATTATGTTATTTCATTTAAGTCTTTGGGATTTGAATTATGTCATTTAGTTGACTATTATTGGGGAAATATGATTATGGTTTTGAAAGGATACAAATCTACAGGGTAACCATACATGGAAAACTTGTCTTGTGAGTTGGACGGGTGCCTCTAGTTGCTTCATCTCTGATAGAAGTCTGTTATCTGAGATATTCACCATGTTAAAACAACTATAGAGGAACTAGAGTCATTACCCTAAAGAAAAGTATCAAAGGATATTAACAGAATTTTCAAAAGAAGAAATATGAACTATTAATTACCATATGAAAGAATACTCCAAATGACTAATGCTAAGAGAAAAGTAATTTTAAAACAACTTTGAGGTTTCACCTCCTATTTGTCCTACTAGCAAAGATGACAAGAGATGAAAATTATAAATATTGGAGTGACTTTGGGAAGACAGGCATTTTGTTGTGCTGTTGGACTGTATATTGATCTACCATTCTGGACTTATACTAAAAAAAGGCCATTGAGATAAAAATAATTTTTGACCAAGGATTATCACTACTAAGCATGCACTCCAAAAAAGTCAAAGACAGATATATACATACATGCAATATAAAATATTTATACATAAATACAAAAATATTTATAGCCGCACTTTCTGTTGTAGCAAAGAAATGGAAGGAAAGTGGGAGGGTCCATCAATTAGGAACTTATTTAACAAATTGTAGTATGTTAATTTAATGAAATATGCTATAAGAATTATGAATATGGAAAAGTTAGAGAAACTCTTTAAGAATTGTATGAACTGGGGCAGCTAGGTGGCGTAGTGGTTAGAGCACCAGCCCTGAAGTCAGGAAGACCTGAGTTCAAATCTGGTCTCAGACACTTCCTAGCTGTGTGACCCTGGGCAAGTCACTTAACCCCAATTGCCTCAGCAAAAAGCAAAAAAAAAAAAAAAAAAAAAGAATTGTATGAACTGGAGCAGAGAGAAGTAAAAAATAGAAGCAAAATTTACATAATAACTACAACAAATATAAAGCAAAAAATTTTGCTTTTTACTATTAGGAAGAAAGACAATAGACTACAGGTGAGAAGACATGGCCAGCATATTAATTTTTTTCCTTAATTGTCCTTATCTGTTGTTAAAGGAAGATTCTATTATTGGAGAAAGTCATTGGGAAGTGATAATATGCCCCTCCCCACAAAAAAGAACCTTGTTAAAACTTAAGGTTTTTTTTTTTTTTTTATAAGAAAGAATATGTAACTTAGAATTAAGAAACATGAGTTTCAGTCCAAGTGTCTAAATTTCACAAAACTAGAGCATCTCAAAGGTGGTTGGCACTCTAGAAATCATATCATTCAACTTATTCTAACTATGTTTGACCTCTACTAATAGAGCTTATGTTAATGACTAATATTTACATAGAGCTTCAAGGCTTCAATTCTTATAACAACACTCTGATTTGGGAGTTTAGAATTTATTTTGTGGAGTAAGAAACTGAGACTACAGTTAAGTGACTTGCACAGGATGATAAAGCCAACAGGCATTTGAGGCAAGATTTGAACTCAGATCTCACTGATTTTAGGTGAAGCACTCAACCATGCCCCATTGCTTTTACATCCTTGAGAAGTTGGCTTTCAAGCTATGCTTTAACACAATATCCATTATGCTAAACTATCTCTTTAGTTCTCAATTAGTGGGTTGTGTTTATGTAGTTAAAAAAGAGTCACTCTTTTTTGTTCTTAACATTAGAGCTGCAACTTCTTTTGTCTTATATGAATAATAAAAGATTCAATGAAACTCCATTTCAGAGCTCTAATAATTCCCTAGCATTGTACCCTCCTCTTCCATCAAGTGTCCCACTTAAAGACAAACTAACAATACACTAGAAAGGATTATATAGTCTTCTTCTCATTCTCTGAAAAGTGAAGACTGAAGCAACAGGAAAAGGAAAATATAATCCTTTAGTCTTGAAGAGCAGTAAATATTATTTTCACTAGATGATCTTATTGAACCCCATTCTTAGCTATAAACACCTGGAGTTCCTGAAGCTATTCTTTTAGGCTCTGCCTCATTTCACTAAATTATCTAAGATGGAAGCAGGAGACCACCTTCATGATATTCTTGATAGAATTGTTAGATTGTTCAAAGGAAATGTTCCCTAAAAATCCAAAGGAAAATGAGCCATTCATATTTTAAATACATTGAATAACATCTTATAGCTTTTTATCACTGATTTGAACCCTCCTGATAAGTATTCTGTAGAAGAAATACCAGCAACTGGGCCACAAATACTCTCTCTATGTACAATCTCTCAAAACTAGTACTTTAACACACTTTCACATAAAAATGTATACTCACAGTCAACTGTCTCTCCTCTCCTACCTACTAAACTTGAAATAACCAGGCTATCTTTCAGCTATCTCAAAGCCATAAACAGGAAATCTCTATTTCCATCAGGGAATTCTAATTATTCATTCCCTTTTGCAACTACTCTCTATAACAGTAAGATAAGATAGGAAATCTTCCTGTTTAAGGCCAATGTCTATATTTTCTTCCCAACAGCAATTTAACAATAAATTCAACCCCAAGTAAGTCAGCTAGTCTTTATTAAGTATGCCAGGCGCCATGTGAAGTGCTGGGAATATATAACAAGAAAAAAGAGATAATCCCAGTCCTGATGGAACTTACATTCCAATAAGAGAAGACAACATAAATAAGAGAAGCCAATTTTCTATGGGTTCCCTCTTTGGATTCTTGTCAAGTGTCTGTTGGGCCCATTTTGTAAATACAAATCCTTGAAATACAGATAAAAACCCTAAGTGAATATTTATTTCTTTATTGTATTTATAACATGTGCTTTAAAGTTTGGAGACTGGCTTGGGAGAGATAAGAATTAAATTGTGTACTTGGACCTTGGACAGACTTAATGATGCCTTTGTCTTTTTGTCTATCTGCTTATTCCTTGTGTTCCTGACATGTAAAAGACCTCCAAAGGGGTCCCATTACCAAGAGTTATGGGCATATTGATTAGTAAATATTCTTTCCTTTAATTTTTTTTTTACCATTCCTCAACTTTTAGCCATCTAGAATATACAAAAATTCTAAAGCATAGAAACAACAGGTAACACTTTGTATACTCAATAATTAAAATGCTCTAGAGTCCAAAGTGAGATTTTTTAAATCAAAGAAAATAAATTATTACTTTGGAAATCAGGTTTGCTACATTGTAAAGGACTGTTGTTTGTCCTTCATTTTTGAAAGGGACCATAACATTGGGAAAAAGATGTCATGATTTGTAAGTGAATTGGATTAAAGTGAGGAAGGGCTGTACAAAGTCACCAGGCTCACTTTCTGCTCCAGAGCCATCTGGGTCCAGTGGCAAGATATAGATCAGGACAACTGGAGATAGCCTTGGAGAACCTGGATTATCAAATTCATTGATTGCCCTTGACTGATACTGGAGGTCACTATTGATGTGCAGATCTAAAGATGTCTCACAAACCTGGGAGGCCTATTGGAATCAGTCGTATGCCAGGATGCCTTTCTGCAATATTATTGTTCCTAGACAATCATTCTGTAGCTCTTAATAAACCTTTTAGTGACATCAGTTTTGTGTATTAGCTCTTTAATTTCATTTGATATGGTCCCTGACATCACAAAATCCCCTGCTTTGAAAGCTTTTCCCACTAATTAGTAAGAAAAAGAACAACAGACCCTGATCACCTCCCTTTCCTCCAGTGAGCACTTTGATTGTTGCTAGGTTCTGTGCTAGGTACTGGTGATACAAAAAAACAAAACAAAACAAAACAAAACAATCCATATATTCAGAGTTTACATTCTATTGTAAACTAAATAAATAATATATAATTTGAGGAAGGAGAGAATAGCAATGACTAAAAGGATCCAGAGTATCACAGAGGAGATGATCCTTAAAGTGTAGAGCATGCCTTAAAAAGAGTAGTCAGGTACCCAGAACAGATCTACTTTGTCTGCCCCTCAGGGTTATAGAACTAGCCCTGAGAGTTTAGTGTTGCATTTCTTAATCTATGTAGCACTTGAGCCCCCATCAGTGTGTTTCTCACCATGATTGTTAGGTAATATATTTAATCAGCCAGATCAAATTAGATTTTAGAAAGGAGAATTTAATAAAATGGTAGAGGAAGAACATTTAGAACTAAAAATTCCTCTAAAAGTCTATTTCTAATTCCTTGGCTTAAGAAGAATTATATCACAAGATATTGAAAGAAATGACAGATATAATTATTGAGCCCTGTATAATATTGGAAAAATTTATGAAAAATATAAGAGTTTTTCAGGACTTGGGGAGGGCAAACATCATAATTTTAAAAATTAAGATAATAGATTCTGCCAACTAGAAGCCATTGGATTTGGATTCTGTAACTTGGGAAATTATAAAATTGATCATTAAAGAGACAATCAGTGAACATTTGGGAAAGGAAATAGGAGTTCCAAACTTCATAATTTGATTTAAGCTTTCATACTTATGCCAAAATTCATTTTCTGTTCCTTTCTGTAAGTAAAATGGTCATAGCCTACTTGAAAACATTTTTAGACACAGATTTTAGTAGTTTTTATTCAACATAATTTTTTTATATTTCTTCTAGATATTAAATTGTTCATGTACAAAAAAGCTAATATCTTACATCTTTTAGCAGTTGATTTGATTATTTTCATTTACACAAACATTCTTTTTTTGGGGGTATCTTTCAGTATTCAAATCCTCCATATAAAAGAGTAGATAATACCTAACATTTAGATAAAGGCTTTTCCAATTAGCAGGTAATAAAAAAATTGGAATACAATGACCAATATACTGAATGGCAGACCCAAGAGCCAAAGATCTTGATAAGTTAGCATATCAGTTTGAATTTAATAACACAATTTGATGGAGATAAATGTAAAGCCTTATATTTAGGCTTGAAAAACCAACTTCAGAAGTATAAAACGGAGGAAGTGTATTTAGCAATTTTTTTTAATGCAGTTTTAGCAGATTGCAAGCTCAAAATGAGTCGGCAATACAATGACATCCAAAATATCTAATGCAATCTTTGAATAGAGGCATGCTGTTGTTCAATAATTTCAATCATATCAAACTCTTTTTGACCTCATTTGGAGTTTTCTAGGCAAAGATACTGGAGTGTTTTATTATTTCCTTTGTTGGTTCATTTTACAGATGAGAAAACTGAGGCAAAAAGGGCTGAGTCACTTGCTTAGGGTCATATAGCTCAGGATGATTGTAATCAGTGCCTCAGGGGCTTTTTTTTTTTTTTTTTGCTGAGGCAATTGGGGTTAAGTGACTTGCCCAGGGTCACATAGCTAGGGAATGTTAAATGTCTGAGGTCAAATTTGAACTCAGGTCCTCCTGACCAGGGCTAGTGCTCTATTCACTACATCAACTAGCCACAGTGGATGAAGGAAAATGGTAAACTGGAGAATATCCGGAGATGTTTGACCAGGATAGTGGAGTCTTGATTTCATGTCATAGAAGATCATGCTGGAGAAGAGAGGGTTTAGAGAAGGACATGATAATTAAGAATCTGAAAGGACTTCTTTTGGAAGCATCTAATTCTTGTTTCCCCCAGAGGGCAAAATCTAGAGGAATGGGAGGGGGGCAGACAGGTGGCAAAGAAGGAAATTTAGAATGGATATTAGGACAAACTTCCTTTTTAATGTCCTTTCTCCCCCTTATTTATTTATTTGTTTTTTTTTTAACACACATTACTTTATGAATTATGTTGGGAGAGAAAAATCAGAACAAAACA
This sequence comes from Myrmecobius fasciatus, assembly GCA_023553655.1. Lineage (NCBI taxonomy): Eukaryota > Metazoa > Chordata > Mammalia > Dasyuromorphia > Myrmecobiidae > Myrmecobius > Myrmecobius fasciatus. The sequence goes on along the minus strand of JAJPUD010004909.1, from coordinate 118,183 downwards.
GAAAAATCATAGAAGAGATTAAAAAGAAAAAGAAAAAAGAAGTGAATATAGCATGTGTTGATTTGCATTCAGTCTCCTTAGTTCTTTTTCTGGATGCAGATGGCATTTTCTGTCCAAAGCCTACTGGGACTGCTTTAGATCACGGAACCACTAAGAAGAAACAAATCTTTCATAGTTGATAATTGCACATCCTTGCTGTTATTGTGTACAGTGTATTCCTGGTTCTGCTTGTTTTGCTTAACATCAGTTCATATAAATCTTTCCAGGCCTTTCTAAAGTCAGCTTATTAATCATTTTTTATAGAATAATAATATTCCATTACCTTTATATACCACAATTTATTCAGCCATTCCCCAATTGATGGACATCCACTCCTTTTCCAATTCTTTGCTACCACAAAAAGAGCTTCTACAAACATTTTTGCCCATGTTGGTCTTCTTCCTTTATGATTTCCTTGGGAGACAGACCCAGTAATGGCCTTTCTGGGTCAAAGGGTATACACAGTTTTATAGCCCTTTGGGCATTATTCCATATTGCTCTCCAGAATGGTTGGATTATTAGGACAAACTTCCTAATAGTTGTAACTATCTAAAAGTGAAATATTCTCTACTACCTGAGATACTAGGCAACCCCTCTTTGAAAGTCTTCAAGCAGAGGCTAGATGACCATTGTGTATGCTACAGTAGGAATGGTCATCTACAGTAGGAATCCCTTTTTGGGAAGGAAGTAAATTAGATGGCTGTTAGGGTTTCTTCCAACTCTAAAATTCTATGAACTTCTATGGAAATTGCCCTTAGAGTGAATTTTCAAAGAAGTATAAGTTTAGAGGATAAAAAATTATTTAGTTCTATTTTAGATATGGTGAGTATTAGATCTCCTTCAAAGCCTACCTCAAATGCCATCCAGTCTATGAAGGTTATTCTGATCCTTCATTTAATTTCTATAGTAGTTGTGTCAGTTACTGTATGATATTTTAATATTTACTGAGTATATATTTTTATTATTAGATTATAATCTGCTTGAGGGCAAGAATATATTTTTGTGTGTGTCCACCACTTCATTCTCTCCCTCTCTTCTTCTCCCTCTTTCATTTTCCTTTTCTCTCTTTTTCTTCTCTTTTTCCTTCTCTTCATCCTCTCTCCTTTTACTCCCTTTCTCATTATCTCTCTCCTTTTCTCTTTGCCTTCCTCTCTTTCCTCTCTCTCCTTCTCTGTCTCCCTCTTTGCTTCTCCTTCTCTCCCTTTTTCTCTCTCTTCTTTCTCTTCTTGTCCCTCCCTTTCTCCCCTCTTTCTCCTGTTTTCTTCTCTGCCTGTCTCTGTCTCTCTCCATATACATGTACACACACATTTTTTTCTGTTGATTGAATGAAATGAGTGACAAGAATTCCTACATTTAAGAACATCCCTCATATTTCTGCTTAGAGTTCTTTCCTCCAGACTAAACATGTTCAGTCCCTTCAACCCTTTCTAATATGACCTAGTTTTTAGACCCTTCTCCATTTTGATTATTTTCCTTTAACTTCAAGTCAAAAACAACATCTCTGGGTTTCCATTTTTATTATCTCTTAAAATGAGGGGTTTGGAAGAACTGGTGTGTAAGGCTCTTTCCAGCTCTTTGGATTCTATACTCTATTTGCTGTACTATTTCATCAATATGCCTCTTACAATGTACTCAAAATGAGCCTCAATACTCTAGATGTAGTCTGATGATTGCAGAATAGAGCGGAACTGCAATGGAAAGTAAAAGGAGGGTAATCAGTCTACCTTAGATGACTCCCTTCATAGTGTCATGAGGTTAGAGTGCTATTATGTATAGTCAGCCATAATAGTTTTCAAGTGGCTCTGAAGAGCTCAATAGTGAGTAAATGAGTCCAGAACTATCTCTCTTTCAATCCTTTTTCTATACTTTTGACTCAATTTGAGAGATTTCTCAGCTTTGGTGAGAGATCACCAATACTTTAGAAAGTGTCCTGTTGGACAACTGGAAATAAGCATGGTACAGTCACATATATATTCACACATATGAATATACATGTGTATATAAGTATGATTATAGATAGCTATGTATATCCATATATGTATATCCATGCATACATGCATGTGTGGATATGTGAGTATAATGGGTATATGTATATAATGCATTTATAGTCATACGTATGTATGTATGTATGTTTGTATCCATGCTTAATTGTAGCCTTCTTGATAGAGAGGAAGAAAGGGGAAAAATTATAAAGTAAAAAGGGCACAGCAGATAACAAAACCTACAAGGAAACAAAAATGAACAGCTCTGAACATAAAGTGTTGTATTTATTATATCGGCTTTATTTAAGTGAAAATTTATTGCTTTATGTTTTGAATCCTCTCTGATATTCTACTATACATCTGGCCATAGTTTTTTTTCCTTCTTTTGTATTTAAATGTAAAATAAAAAAGATAAAAATAATAAGAATAAAATAAAATACATGATCATAAAAAGTGTCCTGTTACAGAGTCAATTTAGACTTAAATTGAGTCTGGGTAAGCAGCAGACCAAGTATTGATCAAATGTTCATCTGTGTGTACTTGTTTCACTATTCTCAAATTAATCCAGCCATGCCATAATTTCATGTTGCTGACTCATATCGAACTCATGCACTAGAATCCATTTCCCACAAAGGGATGTGATTTAAAATATTCCTTTTTTTCTATCTGTTGATGAGTCAATCAGTCAGTAAGCAGCCACGCAGCTAGGTGGTATAATGAGCATTGGACATGGATTTAGGAAGATCCGCGTTAAAATTCTGCATCAAATTCTTACTGGCTGTGTGACCTGGGCAATCTTAAGTAGAGGAGTTTTGCTAGCTTTTGCTAGCTGCCTGGCTATTTATAGGTGGTACTACTCCTTAGGCTGTCTATATCTACAAGTGTGGAAGTACTCTACAAATGTCTCTGCTGGAAAGAGATAACATAGAAGGTACAATTCAGAAGACAACTAGTAGAGTACCCAGGGATTCACATAGAATAGGGTATCAAAGAGACAACCCCAGATCGTGTATCATCAGAGGACAATGATGGCTCTTCAAGGGATTTGTGGTTGTTTGGTCATTATTCAGTCCTGTTTGACTCTTCATACCTCTTGTGGGCTTTTCTTGGCAAGTATAATGGAGTAATTTGCTATTTCCCTTCCTAGCTCATTTTATACATGAGTAAACTGAGGCAAACATGGTCACAGAACTAAGTATCCGAGGCTGGATTTGAATTCAGGGCTTCCTCTGAGCCACCTAGCTACTTCCTTCACAGGAGTAAATAATGACAAAAGCCTGAATTCTGCTGACCAAATGTGTTCCATGTGGGTTCCCTAGCCATATATGTTTCCTATCTGTGTGCTCCTTAGATGTGCCTTTCTCAGGTTCTGGTAACTTATTGTCCAGTCCTGGGAAATTCTTTCTTGTTACTTATTTTGCTATACTGTATAATTAAATTTTGTTGCTTTGAAATAATGTAGCATCTGGTTGGTAAAAGAAACACATGGGGGCCCACGAACTACGAATTTTGTGTTTATGTTCCTTGAAACTCACAATTTGCTGTGAACTTGGGATATATTCAAATACAGGAGAGAAACACAGGTGCTTTATTTGTATGTATTCGATATCCTACTAGGGATTTGGGGTCTTCCATCTGCTGGGTGCAGCATGTTTCCTAAAGGAAGGTTTTTAGGACTTAAGTTGGGTGTCTTCCATCTGCGGAGAGAGTCTATGACTTCCTGCTGCCCCCCCATAGCCAGCTTTAGCATAGTACCTCACACAGAATAGGAACTTAATAAATGTTTATTGGATTGAATTGCAATCTCTTGCTGAGTAGTTAGAAAGACTGCTAGGGGCTGGATCAGGCATCTTCCATTTGCTCTTTAGTAACTGCTTGCACCGGACAGCTAACACCTTTTGCTACCAGTCTCATCTCTCAACTTCCATATGAAAAACCTCCAGTGCAAGGAACAACCCTCCCTTTGACTTTAAGCCTCCCACATGTAACTATATCTCTCCTTGAGGATAGAGAAGAAGCATCTTTCACTCATGATAAATATTTCCACACTTGGTCATACCTGTCATCTCCCAGTAACTTTGAACTCCTATTGATAGAACTCTATTCCGTAGATACCACCTGATTCTTCATTCCTATCCTCAAGTCTCCTGCCTCAATGTTATCCTAATTCCACCTTGCCCTTTTTAATGTGCCCTATGGAATGCCTCTTTCATAGGCAACAAACTTTTCTTCATCTTCAGTCTTTTGGTCTCCCACTGCATCCATTGATTAGCATTTGCTGAAACCTCGCTTTTCCAGGATGACATAGCCTCCCTGATTATTTTTTCTAGTACTAGCTACTTTTACTCATTTCCTTTAGCTTAGTAATTGAGGCAGGGAAATTGGAATACTTTTTTGCTCCCCTTTGCCATTTCCAGGATCTTCCACTTCTTCAATTACTAAGGAACCTCTTTTCCTCTGAGCTTCATGAGATTCAAATCTATCACCCAATCAAAGCCCTGATAACTGTTGCCTACAGAACCCCAGGTCATTTCCTTTCCCTCCTTAATGAGTTCCATACTTGGCTCACAATTTTTCTTTCCTCTCCAACTCCTATCCACATTCTAGAGGATTTTTATATACATATTGATTCTCTCTTAAATGCCCTGAGCACTGAGATTCTCAGCCTTTTCGCCTCCCATGACCTAAGACATTTAACCTTAGTCTATTCAACACACAAAGATTGTCATACCCTTGATTGTTCCATCATCCACAAATGTATCATCTCTCTAATCAAGAATTCTGAAATCTCCTTATCTGACCAGAATATATTGGCTTTTCACCTCTTCCTCTGTCTTCTCTCATGAAACCCTAGTCATCATCTACATTATGGCCTCCAATCCTTTGACCTTTCAGTTCCCTCCCAGGCCATCTCCTCTGCACTAGCCACTCTCTCATCTCTATTTGATTGTTCTCTCTTTAATTCCTAGACTCTTTATCACATCCCCAAGTACACCTGTCCAAACCTCAGGCTTGGGCTACCTCCATCATTTGTTGAGCATATACATGAGCTGCTGAAGAAGTTAGAGAAAATCGCTCAACCATTCTGGCTAGATCTACTACAAATTTATGTTACACAGCCTCTGCTGGGCCTTCACTGCTGCTCAGCAGTCTTACTATATCTCCCTTATCAACTCACTATTCCATTTTACATAATGATTTTTCCAAATATTTTTATCCATTCTCAAATCTCCTATATCCCTCACCCCCACTCTCTCAGCTGAGAACCTTGACTCATTGAGGCCATTCACCATCAGCTTTCTGATCTCTCCTGTACTTTATATCCTGTCACTCAGGTGCCATTTGCCTTTTTTTTCTCTTTCACCCATTTCACATGATGAAGTGACCTTATTTCTTACCAAGGCTAACCTATGTACCCTTCCAAGAAACCCTATTCTATTTCATCTCCTCCAACATATTGCCCTCTCTGTCATCTCCACTATTTATCTTATTTTCAGTCTCTTTCTCTCATTTGGCCCCTTCCTTACTACCTACAAACATGTTTCCTCATCCTGAAAAAACTTGCACTCAATAATTCTTCCATCCCCTATATTTTCTTATATCTGTTCACCCTTTGTAGCTAAGCTCATTGTATTCTAAAACAGGTGCCTCCACTTTTTTTTTTCATTCTTTTCTTATCCCCTTGAATCTGGCTTCCCATCTAATCATTCCATTGAAACTTCTCTGTTCAAAATTATCAATGATTTCTTTTCATTTCTTTCTTTCTTTCTTCCCCCCCACCCCCACCCCTTGACGCAATTGGGGTTAACTTGCCTAGGGTAAGACAGCTAGGAAGTATTGTCTAAGATTGGATTTGAATTCAGATCCTCTTGACTTCAGGGTCAGTACTCTACCCGATAATTTCTTAATGACCAAATCCAATGGTCTTTTCTTAATCCTTATTCTCCTTGACTTCTTTGTACTCTTTTCACTATAGATCAATACTCTTTTTTTTTCTGATACTCCTTTTTCCCCTAGGTTTTCCCTATAGAGAATAAGTCTGCTTAAAGTCTCTAGGCTTTAGCCAAATTAATAGGAAATCAACTTGTTTATAAGTTGGAAGTCTCTAGGCTGCTGTCCCTTATCGCACACAGCTGTAACACCTCAGATGAGGCAAGAAGTTGGAGCAAATAGAGGAAGGATGAGTGGAAAGGCTGTGTCACCCCATTGAAGGTACAGGGCCAGGAGCTGTCAGAGACTGGCTCCCCTCCTGGTCTCACATTAAGGCAAAAAGCTTTTTCCTTTTGCTCATGAAATTATTTTCCATCCAAAAAACCACAGCTCCCCTGCTGTTTTACATTCTTTTTAGTCACTCTTTGTTTTTTAAAGAAAAAAACTTACAAAGACGGAGGTAAGTAAAATTTAATCAATATGAAGTTCTTAATTTTTATCTGAGTTTTTAAAAGTTATTTAATTTTTTATCCTAAGGACTGTATGGACAAAATAATGCCCTTATCACATGTGAAACTTAGGAATGATTGGGATCATAGTTTCTTCATACCAAAGTCTATGTGAGGGCAAAATGTGCAGTCAATTTATTTAAAAAAAAAACCCCAAAAAACCAGCTAAGCTCATAATTTGTTTGATTGTTGGCCAGACAGTCAGACGGTGACTGCCTTGAAGTTTTTCACTTTTCATGAGGATTTTTGGCAACATCAGCCATAGCCTTGGTCCTTAAATTGTCATTGTGTTTCTTTACTTTAAAAAGATGTTTCTTTTTTGTTGAAACCACAGAGAAATGGAATCAGCCCATTTCTTTGAACCTATGACAGAGTTTGTCCTTGGAGAAGTGTTTTCTACATATTGCCATGGAGGTGGGAGAATTTTTCTTTTGTTTCTCCAAGAAAAGCGTTTTCTTGCCTCAGTGATTTGGGGAGGCACATCTTTTTATTCAACTCAGCTCGTATTTTTAAGCCCCAACCGTGTGCTGAGCGCCATGTTAGGTGAAAGAAGAATGGGAGAGAGATGCAGAGCTTAAGTAAGACATTTGTTCCTGCCCTATTGTGGTGATTACAATTTAGCAGAGGGGCAAAACATATTTTTGAAAACTCATTTTGCAATAATAAATGAATGCCTTGGAGACATACAGAACAAATAACTATGAGAGGTCCTAGGCAGAAAGGGCAATAGCACTTGGGGTATCAGGGAAGCTTCTTGGAGGAGGAAGCACAGGAAGAAACAAAACAGGCTAAGAAGCAATAGGCAAATTTAGGACTAAGTAATCCTGTGAACAAATCTAAGGATGCATTTCAGTTTAGGACACATTTAGTGGGAGGGTAAGAAAGAAAGGAATAATAAAATATAATAAATAAAATAAAATAAAAAAATAAGATGCTACCATATTGTGTAGGGCTTTGAATGTGAAGCAAAAGCCATGAAATTTTACTCAGTGAGCAATAGAAAGGTACTAAATATTTTGAGGTGAAGGGAAACATGATTGGAAAGAATATTAATCACCTATGAAGGAGAGAGCAGAGAAAGCAAGATCTGTTTAATTGTTACTGAGTTTTGTCTGACTCTCTGTGACCCCATGAAAAGCCTGGGATTTTCCGAGCAAAGATAATGGATTGTTTTACCATTTCCTTTTCTAGTTTGTTTCATAGATGAGGAAACTGAGGCAAACAGGATTAAGTGCCTTGTCCACAGACACACAGTTAATCAGTATTTGAGGTCAAATTTGTACTTGTGACTCCTAGGTAGGCACCCTGTCCACTGTACCACCTAACTGCTACAAGATCTCTTCAGGGACTTTGGCAGGATAAGCTTGACCCATATTGTATTTGAATAAGACTATCCATTTTAGAGGTGTGACAGTGGGGAAAAAAAAGGGATGGATGGGAGATATTTCTAAGGGGGAAATGACAGGATTTTGTTTCCCAGCAAAGCTTGAAGGGGAGAACAAGGCTAAACAAATCCAGCTCCTTGTTACAATTCCCTTTAAACTATCTCTTAGAAAAAAGAATCATCCCATGAAGCTAGCAGCTCTAAAAAAGTGTTTAAATGTGGAAATTGCTTATTGCATGTCCCCTACTCTATTTCCATAAACAAGCTTTCACCAAGAGCTGAACATTAAATTCTCTGAGCCTTGGATCCAGATGGACAAATCTTCAAGGATATGAGTGAGAATATTCTCCTATTTTCCTGACCTTTCAAAAAGAAGAAGTGGCAATTTTGGAGAAAACTATATGTGGCCCAGAAATGATCTTTTAAAAAGAGAACTAGATCTTGAAAAGAGAACATTAAAGAACCCAAGAAATATTAGAAACTGAGGGAGCCTTAGAAATCATCCTAGTTCTAAGAGCAACTGGGTGGTACAATAGATAGAGCATTAGCCCTGTAGTCAGGAGGACCTGAGTTCAAATTTGATTTCAAACATTTGAACTTACTAGTCATATGACCTTAGGCAAGTCACTTAACCTGAAAAAAAAGAAAGAAGGAAATCATGAGAGGCAGAGGTCAGGAGGAAGTACATTCTAGAACTGCCAAGATACCAGAGACAACATTTAGAATGTCCTGGGTGAAGAAAGCTCCATATTGTATAGGAAGGGGAGTAATAAAGGCTAGAAAGTTAGATGGGAATTAAGCAATGAAGGGATTTAAATGCAAGGGAAGGCAGAGTACATTTAGTCCTAGAGCAAGGATTCTTAACCTAAGCTTCATGAACTTATTTTTAAATATTATTGCTAAAAGGAAAATATATATAGAGAGAATAGGGCTAAAGACTAAGCCTAGAAATGTTCATATTAATCTGGCCCTTTTCTACCATTCTAGTCTCCTTACTCTTTACTCCTGTCCTCATACTCTATGATTCAGTGATTTGCCTTTTCTTGAACATCTTACACTATCTCAGGTCTCCATACCAAAAGATGGCTGATCCCCAAGTTTGGAATACTCTATCCCCTCACTGAGAAAGCCTCCTGCTTTCCCAGACTCCCTTTGCCTGTCAAAAGCAGCAAAGAGATTAAAGAAGATGAGACCATTAGATTTGTCAAAAAGAAGACCATTGGTGACCTTTTTGAGAACAATTTCAGTAGAGAAGTGGGGATAGATCCCTGATTGCAAGGGTTTGAGGAGAAAGTATATTGTGAGTCACTTAATAGCAGTGTGAGCCTGAACAAGTCAACTAATCTGTCTCAGTTTCTAGAAGTATTAGTAAAAGGCAGGAAAACCTAGATTCAAGTCTTGTCTCTGACATATATGGGTTGTTACCATAAGCAAATCAATTAATCTTTCATTATTCCAGGCAACTTTTAAGACTAAAAATTGCAAATAAATCACCCAGTTTCATTGGTGGAAGGAGTTTCCATATTAGGAATTCTCTAAACTAATAAAGTCTAAGATCTGGCCCATAAAAACAGATCAGTGAGCTCAGTGTTAGAGTGTTCATTATTGTCATTTTATTTATTCATCTATCTAAATATCTATCTATCTATCTATCTATCTATCTATCTATCTATCTATCTATCTATCTATCTATCTATCTA
>JAJPUD010004909.1:0-107497 GCA_023553655.1 Myrmecobius fasciatus | reverse complement strand
CTCCTTCTCCTTCTCCTTCTCCTTCTCCTTCTCCTTCTCCTTCTCCTCCTCCTCCTCCTCCTCCTCCTCCTCCTCTTCTTCCTCCTCCTCCTCCTCCTTCTTCTTCTTCTTTTTTTTGGCTGAGGCAATTGGGGTTAAGTGACTTGCCCAGGGTCACACAGCTAGGAAGTGTTAAGTAACTAAGGGCAGATTTGAACTCAGGTCCTCATGACTTCAGGACTGGTGCTCTGTCCACCTAGCTATCCCATGTTCCTTCTTTAAACTGAAGCTGTCTGGTTCCCTCACACTGTTTCCATTTGGCATGATTTCAAATGCATTTATCAACCTGGTTCTCTTCCTTTGAATGAAGTAGTGGACTCAAATCAGGATCTGAGTTTGGTTCTGGTCCCTGCTGCCTCTTGGCAACTTTTGTCAAATTCTATATAGACAGCTATGTAGTGTCAAGCATAACATACTAGTCATGGAGTCAGGAAGACATGAATTCAAATCCCATCCCAGACACACTGGGCAAGTTGCTTAAATTCTGTTTGTTTGTATCCTTATCTGTAAAATGGGAAAGATAATAGTAGCACTGACTTCAAAGGGCCATCGTGCGGATAAAATGTGACATTAAAGCACAATATAAATGCTAACTATTATCATTATTAAGTCATTTTGCTCTTTTATTTCCTTTTCATTTCCTTCATCTATCAAATGAGGGGGTTAGACTAGTTGATCTCTAAGTTGGATCCTTTCCAGATCCAAATCTGTATTCCTTTGATCCTTTTTAAAATCTGATATCCAGTACTGAACAAAATGCATTAGATGTTTCCCCAGAGTAGAAAAGAGAGGGACTGTTACATCTTTGGTAAAAAGATGAAACTGAGCTATTATTAACCAACTGGTCAATTAATAAACATTTATTAAGTCCTACTAAGCCTCAGGCACTGTGCTAGAGAATATGTATATCTATATGTAGATAAAGATCTATAGATGTGTGTATATGTATTTACATATACAATGTGTATAAACAGAACAGTAGTTCAATTCAAGGCAGTTAGGAGTTGGGGGTTGATCAAGAAAATCTTCATATAGAAGGTGTTATTTGCACTGGGTTCTGAAGAAAGAGAATTCTATGGGGCAGAAGTGAGGGAAAAATGAACTTCCGGTAGACAATAATGCCTATGACATTACCATTAAGGACTCTCTCGTCAACTGAACTTTGGGCAGGTTAGACCAAAAATCCTAGACCAAATATCATATCTGTTATGTCAGTTTCTTGCTTCTATATCCCCATACCATCCAAAGAGGTTATTGTTTTTAGTAGTTTGAGAACCACCTTCGTAATTACAGCACAGCTGCTGTCCTGTCAATTCTCTCTTAACCCTTTTTTCTTTATTTCTTGGACTCTCATTTCAGCTCCAGATGGGATGAAAACCAATTTGTTTTGAACAGTGGATGATCCAATCTGAACAATGGACACAGGTCAGCCCTCTTTAACAATTCTGATAGATCTGTCTAATGTTCAGTTTTGCAATAATCAGTTTTTATTTTTATTTTTATTCATTCTTTCCAGTCCAAAGATCATTGTACTTGGCAAAAAGAAAAGCAAAATGAGTTCAGCATCTCTGCCTTCTTTTTTTCTGTCCTCTCTTAAAGCTGCTCTCTTTAGCTGTGATCCTTGGGTCTCTTCTCTAATTTCCCTTATTTCCAAATGTACCTTGAAAAAGTATATTTTTGTATGAAGTTTTTCATGCCAATTTGAACACCTTATGAGCACTGTAATCTCGACACTGTTCAGAGAACAGATTTTATTGTTATCTTTTGCTTTGCTTGGCATTTCCTCAGGTAGCCCACTCTTTAACCCCTCACAGTCAACCACTCCCATGGTACCCAAAATCCCTTGCAACAGAAAATTTTTAAAGTTACATATATTATATAATATAAAATTATAAAAAATATATGATATAATTATTATATAAAAGGAAAGGAAAAAATTAGCCAAACTAATCAAACCTGATATTCAAAGCATTATTTTATAACCATGGATTCCTAGTTTTTCAAAGAAGTTGTGTTCTCATATTTATTCTTTGAGATCAAGTTTGGTTATTATAATTCCATAACATTTGGTATCAATTGGCTATCATAATTCTATAACGTTAGTTTCAATTATTTTGCCATGGAGTGTAGGATGTGTGTATAGAAGACTAGTACCTCCAGTGTGAGGGCTGCCAAGCCCTTTTCAAGGCTGCTCATCCACCTTTGGTGCCACCTGATTCTATCAAAACTAACCTGTAGCTCCAAGATGCTGTAGCATTTTTACCTGGTGGCCATGCCCTAGTAAATCATTCTGGCAGACAGGCTTAACCAAGTTAAGCATATCATCTGACCTCAAACCCTTCAGTGACTTGGGAACAGTGTCTACTACAGGCAGGTAAAAACTTTTTTTCTGTGAAATGAGTTGATGTTAACAATTTATTCCAGTGAACATGAGGGCAGCTAAAGCTGGTGCTGTAGGGTGCTTAGTTTGGTTACAGACGTAAGAAACCAAAGTCATTCACTGTATCCCAAGCTGCCACTAGTCATTATGAATTTTGTTTTGTTACTGGACTTTACTTTAATAGAAGTGAGAGTGAGACCAAGATCTTTGTATAATTCTTCTTTACTTAAATCCAATTTATGTAGGAATCAAAAGACATCACCCAGAATACTTCACCATTTTTACTTACCTCAAATGTGCCCATGAATGTGCCCAAGGACAACAAGTTTAGAATTCTTTGTGACTTTAAGGCAAGAGGAAGTAGACTGTCAGATGTGTCAGGGATTTCTTGGGAGGAAGCAGCAACAATAATGATCACTTACTACTGAAGACTTGTATGTCTCATGAACTTCTCACAAACACTGTCTTTATTTGCCTAAACGAAATAAAACTTTATGGATTCACTTCATAGCAAACATTGACATTTAATAGATTATGTCACTGTAAGGAGAAAATACAAACAGCATATTAGAGGGTTGAAGGCAATGTGTGGCACAGAGTGCTGGACTGATCATAGACTTATCCTTTTGAAGTTAAATATTCTCATTCCACAAAAGCAGTGACTCTAAGGCAAAATGACTACCAGAAGATGTATTGTCATTAGATTAGGGGACTTCTCTGAACAGGAACAGTTCATTGCTAACTTGGAAGGAAAGCTGAGCCCACACAAGCTTGAAAACAATGGAGCAGAAATGGAGGGAGCAGCTTTCAGAGATTGGTATAGAGTACTGCATTTACTCATCTGAGCCAGAACACTCACAAATATCTAGATTAACTTGACAAAAAGAATGGGAAAATTCTTAAGCTGGTAAATGAAAAATGAGAATACCACAGGATTTATCTCCAGGATAATTCTTTCATTAAAAAAAAGCAGTGTTTAACATCATCTAAAGTAAAGTGCAAGATAAGCTTAGAGAGATACAGGATTCTTGGGTCAATAAGAAGGCAGACGAAATTTAGTTTTATGCTAATTGTAATAATCCAAGGTGTTTTTATGATTCCCTGAAGAGTATTAATGGGCCAAAGATCTATGGGGCATCTTACTACCTCAGTATTGATGGAGCCAAATTCTTTAGTGATAAGGACATGACATGTTTTTTGCAATGTTGTCAGAAACCTTCAATGGGGACAAAAATGGCATCAAAGTCAGCTACTACACTGGTGGTAAATTGTTTAATTAGGAAAAACTGCAAGCCAAGACTAAAGTTGAGAGAGAGAGGCAGTGCATGAATTTTTGAGATGCAACAGAGTATGGATCAATTCTCTGATGCTTATACTAATTTTGACCTAACAATTAACACTGAGAAAACCTCAGCCAGCATACCATCCATAGGGAAAGCTTTGGTTATAGCAAATGGAGAAATTTTGAATGCTGTGAATAAGTTCATTTACCTTGGTAAGGAATGTCATTTCCAGGGATGTACACGTAGTTGATAAGATTGATGCACCCATTGCCAGAGTTAGCTCAGGGTTTGGGAGGCTCTGAAGGAAAGTGTGGAAGAGAAGAGGTATTGAACTGCCTACCAAACTAAAGGTCCCAGAGTCATTGCCATGATAGCATTATTGAATGCTCATGAAGCCTTTGCAGAATATAAGCACCGTGACAGGAAACTGAATTACTTTTATGTGAATTGATTTAGGAAGATTTTGAAGATCAGCTGGCAAGATTAAGTACTGGACCCTGATGTCCTTTCTTAAACTAAACTGCCAAGCATCCAAACTCTACTGTAGAGAACACAACTCTGTTAGGTAGGCCATTTATTCAAATGCAAATGTACTTTTGCCTACAAGATTATTTAATGGAGAAGTTCTAAGAACACAATCGCTGACATGGTGTTCAAAGGAGGGTACACTCTCTAATGTAATTTGGAATTGATTGTGTGATCACCCAGCATAGTGTACCTGAATTAAAGAAGGCACTATGTTCTATGAAGTAGAATTCCAATAGCTCAAAAGAAACTTGAGATGCCCAAATTTAGAATAATCTCCATTTAAAATGTTCATAGGAACTATTTGTGCCTGACCTGTGGTAGAGCCTTCTGAGCTTGTATTGGTCTGATCATGTACAGTTGGACACACTGTACTTTAACTCCAACATAGTCATGTCATTTTGGTCTCCAAGAATAAAGGTCAACCAACTATGGTTGTTCTTTCCATTGCTACTTCTGTAGGCATTGTGAATAGTTTTCCTGGTTGTGTTTACTTCACTCAGATTCATCTCATATAAGTCTTTCCATACTTTTTTCTATTCATCATATATAAAACGATTTATTTAGACCTTCCTTAAATGATGGACATCTTTTTATATATTTATTTTCCTTTGCTTACCTTTGTTTCAATAGTCTATTCCTATGTTTAAAAAAGACAGTTTCTGTTGTATAACTTGTCTTTCCTCCTTTTCTTTTCAGCCATTAAGGAATTCAAAGAAAAGGAAAACCAAACAATTGTCATGGAATTCATCTTCCTAGCATTTTCAAACCACCCTAACCTTCAGGGATTGTTTTTTCTCTTGTTTTTAATTATTTACTTGACAGCCATTCTAGGAAATACTTTCATATTAGCTGCAATTAAAATCAACCCTATTCTTCACACCTCTATGTATTATTTCCTCAGTAATTTGTCTTTCCTGGACATCTGCTACACGTCCACCACCATCCCCATTATTCTGATAAACTTCTTCCGAAAAAAGAAGACCATTTCTTATGCAGGTTGCCTGGCGCAGATCTTTTTCCTTGTTGCCTTTGCAGGCTGTGAGTGTGCTCTGTTGGTTGTTATGGCTTATGATAGGTTTGTAGCCATTTGCCATCCATTACGCTACCCAGTGCTTATGAACAAGAGAGTCTGTGCATATTTAGCAGTTGGGTGTTGGTTGTTCAGTATGATGAATTCTCTCATGCACACAATACTCACAGCATCTCTTAATTTGTGTGGTCCCAATCAAATCAGCCATTTTCTCTGTGATATCCCTCTGCTCCTGAAGCTCTCCTGCTCAGATACTTCAGTTAATGAGTTTGCAATTTATGTATCCAGTGCCATCGTTGGTGTGATTCCCTGCACGTTCACTGCAGTGTCCTATGTCCTCATTATCTCTGCCATCCTGAAGATCCAGTCTGCTCAAGGGCGGCAAAAAGCCTTCTCCACCTGTGCCTCTCACCTCACTGTGGTGATCATCTACTATGGAACCATCAACTTCAACTATGACCGGCCTAGCTCAGGCTATTCCTTGGATATGGACATCCTGGCCTCTGTTCTTTTCTGCATGGTTACCCCCATGTTAAATCCCATCATCTACAGCCTGAGAAACAAGGACGTCAAGGATACCCTTAAGAAACTATTTGAAGGATTGATGCCATGCTGTGGCTCAAGCGTTTAAGTCAATGTGTCCTAACCTATGGTGGGAACAAAAGTGAGGTTATATATTAGGTCACTATAAATTTTTTTATTATAAAGTTATTAAATGCTATGCACTTGTCTCTTTATTAACCATTTTTAGTGATTTTCCCAGGTCTGCCATAATTTCTACAACACTACAAGACAAATACCCCATATATGGGCAGTAGTTCAATCATTGCACTCTCTTTTCCATGAAGTTTCTAGGGATAGCTAGGAAGCCTGACTTGGCCTAGTAAATTGATTAAATATGTGTACAAATCTTGCCAATGATAGCTCAGTGAGCCAAGGACAGAGAAGAAGTGGTAACAAGTGGTCAAATGTTGACCCTGGAAAGGAATGAAGTTGTTTCATAGGACTTTGTATAATTGCTGTCCATTAGATCATGATTAATAATATGTCTTATCTATCCCTTTTATTCCAGACTTTGCTCATATTGTTGTCTTTGCCTGGACTGTCTTCCTTCTGCCTCTGCCAATTCAGTTCCTATCCTGAATTTAAAACCCAGCTGAAAAGTTATGTCCTCCATGAAAACTTCTCTCCCTCCACAACCCCCCCCCAGTAAATAATTACCTTCGCTCTTTGAACTTAATTTACTTAATGTGTCATATCTTACTGCATTATACTTAATATATTTAGTGCAATCATTTGGTTGATGGGAGGGAGAGGAGGGGAGAGGAGGGCAAAGGCAACTCCACCAACTCTGCTCAATCACTATCAGTTTTGTTCCCTGAGTCATTTACAAGAAGCACAATTGGCATCATGGTATTAGAAAAGATCTGATAGCTCTTTCTGTGGTGGCAAAGAATTAGAAACCAAGGGGTTACTGATTAACTGGGGAATGGCTAAACAAGTTGCAGCATAAGATTGTGATGGAGTACTATTGTGCTGTGGTAAATGATGAAGTGGGTGGTATGAGAGGAACATGGCAAGACATATATGAACTGATGAAAAATGAATTGAGAAGAACCAGTAGATCACAGTAACAGCAATATTATTGTAATGATGATTAACTATAAAAGACTTGGCAACTCAGATCAATGTAATAATCCAAGACAGTTCCAAAGGACTCATGATGAAAAAGATTCTATCTTCCTTACACAGAAAGAGATCTGATGAACAGAGTACAAATTAAAGTTTAATTTCTCACTTTTTTTCTTCTTTTTTGGAAATATGACTAATACAGAATTATATTTTTGAGTGATTTCACAGGTATAATGATATCTTAATATTCTTGGTGAATGGGAAAGTAGGGAGAGAATCTGCAATTCAAAATTTAAAAAGAAAATAATTTTAAGATAATTTTTTAAAAGTTGATAGGAATTTAAATGAAAACTCACACTGATCTTGTGGGACATTGAAGGTTCGATGTCAATCAAATTAAATTTTTCTTCCGTGGCTCTATCTTGGAAGGTTTTTGCTAACTTTTGCTAGCTGCATAGCTATTTGTAAGTGGCACTGGGCCCTAGGACTGTCTATATCTACAAGTGTAGAGCTCTGCCTTTGCTGGAAAGAACATAGAAAGGTCAAATCAGAAGACAACCTGTAGAGTCCCCAAATGACTCACATAGAACATTAGAGAACCTTGAATCATATCATCAAAGGATCCTGGTTACTCTTCATGATTCTTGTTGTGGTTGTTTTGTCATTGTAAAATCCTGTCTGATTCTTCATGATCTCTTTTGAGTTGTTCTTGGCAAAGATACTGGAGTGATTTGCTAATCTTATCTCTCCTAGCTCATTTTCCAGATGAGGAAACTCAGGGATCTAGGGTCACACCCACTTGTAACTGTTTGAGATTGGATTTCAATTCAGGTCTTGCTAATTCAAGGGTGTGTACTCTATCTTCTGTGCTAGCTAACTGCTGTCTGCATGGAACTAAATAAAGGCAAACGCAGGAATTTAGCTGGTCAAAGGAATTCCATGAGGGTTCCCTGGTCATATGCGTTTCCTACTTGTGTATTCCTTAAGGATGTCTTTCTCTGGTATCTTTATTGTAAAGTTTTGGGAAATTCTTTCTTGTTACTCATTTTGCTATACTGTATAGTTAAAGTTCTTTTGCTTTAAAATAATTTACCACTGGGTTTCTTAGTAAAACAATGGGGGCTTGTGAAATATGAATTTTGTGTTTTTGTTGTCTTGATAAAATTTGTTGTGAACCTGGAGTATTATTCAGATAGGAGGAGAGAACTCCAGGTACTATGTTTGTATGTATTAGATATTCTACTGGAGCAAAAGTACATTAGCTTTGCTCCTTTCATCTTTTGCTGGATTCTGCATGTTTCCTAAAGGAAGGCAATTAGGGGTCAGAGAGAAGCTGAGCCTTCCCCTTGAACCTTTCTAGTCAGCCTTAGCACGGTGTCATACAAGGAGTAGAAGATTAATAAATGTTTATTGAATTGAATTGAATCTCTTGCTCAGTGCAGTGTTTCCCAAGGAAAGACTGCTAGGGACTCAGTCAGGCATTTTCCATTTTCCCTTAGCAATGATTTTCATCCATATCAGAACAAGGCAACCTTCTGTCAGTCCCATCTCTCAACTTCAATATGAAGAATCTCCAATGCAAGTCCCTTTGACTTTAAAGCTCTCATATTCTGCTGTGTCTCTCCTTGAGGATAGAGAAGAGACATCTTCCACTTAATAATAAAAATTCTCTTATCAGGACATATCGTTCACTTCACAGTGATTCTGTATTCCTATAAATAATCATCCAAACTTTATTCCACATCCCCAACCAATTGGATCTTCATACCTATCCTCAACTCTCCCACCCCAAAGTTTCATCCTAATCTCATCCTAGCCTTTAAATGTGCCCTCTGGAATGCCTGTTCCACATACAATAAACTTTCGTTCATCTTAAAGCATTCTTCTCCCAATCCTCCCACTGATTAGATCTTACTGAAACTTAGCTCCTCCCTGATGACATACCCTCCATGTATACCCTTTCCAGTACTAGCTTCACTTTCAGGCATTCCCCTTAGCTCACTGATTGAGTTAGGGAGTTAGAATACTCTGCATTGACATTTCCAGATTCTTCCCCTTTCCTTCATAATTAAGGAATCTCTCTTCCTTTGAGATTTCTATTCAAATCTATCACTCAATCAAAATCCTGGTAGCGGTTGTCTACAGACTCCAGGTAACTTCCCTTTCCTCCTTAATGAGTTTCATACTTGGCTCACAATTTTTCTTTCCTCTTCAAATCCTATTCTCACTCTAGAGGAATTCAACATACATATTGATTCTCTGTCAAATACTCTAACCACTGACATCTTTAACCTATTCACTTCCCATGACCACTTAACCTCAGCCATTCACAAAGATGGTCATACCCTTGATCTTTCCATCACCCATAAAAATGGTCAAGAATTCTAAAATCCCTTTATTTGACCACAATCTATTGGTTTTTCATCTTTTTTTTTCTGCCTTCTCTTATGAAACCCTACTCATCATCCACATTATGACCTTCAATCCTTTGATCCTTCAGTTCTCTCCCAGGCCATTTCCCCTGCACTAGTCATTCTCTCTTCTCCTTTCTATTTTGACTCCAACTCTACAGTGTCCTTCTCTCTTGAATTCCTAGCCCCTTTTAACATATCCCCAATTATACCGGCCCAAACCTCAGCCTTGAGTCACTCCCACTATACATATGTGCTGTTAAAGAAGTTAAAGAAAATCACTCAACTATTGTGACTGGATCTAACACAAATTTGTTACAAAATCTCCACTGAACTCTAACTGCTACTTAGCAATCATACTATACTTCCCTTTTCAACCCAATATAGTCACTCTCCATGATATTTCCTCCATAACTTTTGATTCATCTGCAAATCCCCTGTGGTCCCTTCAACCCCTAATCTCTCAGTTGAAAACCTTGACTCATTGAGGCCATTCACCATCAGCTTTCTTTTCTCCCTTCTTCTTCATCTATCAGTCAAGTTTCTTCTCCCTCTTTCTTCTCCTTCACCCTTTTCTCATGTGATAAAGTGACTTTACTCTTTACCAAGACTAACCTCTTTATCCATCCAAGAGACCCTGTTCTATCCCATCTTCTCCAACAGAGTGCCCCTTCTGTCATATCTACTCTTCACCTTATTTTTTATCACTCTCATTCAATTGGCTCATTCCTTACCAGATACAATATGCCTATGTCTCCTTAACCTGAAAAAAAAACTCCTACTCACTTCTTCCATCCCCAGTATTTTCTTATATCTGTTCTACCATTTGCAGCTCATCTCCTTGAAAAGGTCATCTACAAGTGCCTCTTTTTCCCTTTCATTCTTAAGTCCTTATAGTCTTGCTTCCAAACTAACCATTCCACCAAAACTACTCTTTCCAGTTTCCTAGTTGCCAAATTCAATGGCAACTAATCTTCATTCTCCTTGATCTCTCTCTATCTTTTTCACTATGGACTGATACTTTCTTTTCTGATACTCTTTTTTCTCTAAGTTTTCCCTATAGAGAAGAAAATTTTCTTGGGCCTCTAGGACTTAACCAAATTAACACAAAATTACCTTGTTTATAACTTGGAAGTCTCTAGGCTGGTATCCCTCATCTCACCTAGCTGTAACCTCTTAAATGGGGTGAGAAGTTAGAGCAGGCAGGGTACAGATGATTAAAAGCCCTGGTCACCCCATTCCAGGCACAAGGGCAGTAGCGATCAGAGGATGACACCTCCTGATCTCACACTAAGGAAGGAGCTTTTTGCTTTTGCTCATAAAATTAATTTCCAAGAAACCATTGCTCCTCTGTGGTTTTATATCTTTTTTTTCACTCTGATAAAAAAATTACAAAGAAGATAGTAAGTGAAATTTGTTTAACCTATATGAAATTAAAATTTTTCCCCTGAATTTTCTAAAGTTATTTAATTTTTTATCTTAAGGAATGTATGGACAAAATAATGTCCTTATTGCAGGTGAAATTTAGGAATGAGCAGGATCATAGTTTCACTGTAGCAGAGTCTATGTAAG
The DNA here is from genome assembly GCA_023553655.1 of Myrmecobius fasciatus. NCBI lineage: Eukaryota > Metazoa > Chordata > Mammalia > Dasyuromorphia > Myrmecobiidae > Myrmecobius > Myrmecobius fasciatus. The sequence goes on along the minus strand of JAJPUD010004909.1, from coordinate 96,622 downwards.
GTCAAAACATCTGGTTAATTTAATTTTTTTTAGAAAGTTAGCTAAACTCATAATATGATTGAAGGTTGTCCTGACAGTTATAGAAACTACTCATTTCTCTGAACTTATGTCAGAGAATGCCCTTGGAGAAGTATTTTTTAAATCAATTTTATTTTAATAATAGCTTTTTCTTTGCTTTCTTTCTTCCTTTCTTTTTCTCTTTCTTTCCTTTCTTTCTTTCTTTCTTCTTGCCCAGGCTCACACAGCTAGGAAGTATTAAGTGTGTGAGGTCAGATTTGAACTCAGGTCCTCCTGACTTCAGGGCTGATATGCTATCCACTACACCAACTAGCTGCCCTAAAGCTTTTTATTTTCAAAATACATGCAAAGATAGTTTTCAACATTCACCCTTGCAAAACCTTGTATTTCAAATTTTTCTCCTTCCTTTTCACTACCTCCTTCCCTAGACATCAAGTAATCCAATATAGGTTAAATATGTGCAATTCTTCCAAACATATTTCTACATTTATCATGCTACACACAAAAAATTGGATCAAAAGGAAGAAAATGAAAAAAAAAGCAAGCAAACAAAAACAAAAAAGATGAAAATACTATGTTGCAATCCACATTCACTCCCCATAGTCCTCTCTCTGGATGCAGATGGCTCTCTTCATCACAAGTCTATTGGAATTGGCCCAAATCACCTAATTGTTGAAAAGAGCCAAGTCCATCACAGTTGATCATCACATAATCTTATTGTTGCTGTGTACAATGTGGAGAAGTACTTTTTATGAAATTTCTTCATTTGAAAATTGTTCATATCCTTTGACCATTTATCAATCAGAGAATAGCTTGAATTCTTAATTTGAGTCAATTGTCTATATATTTTAGAAATGAAGTCTTTATCAAAACCCTTAAATGTAAAAATGTTTTCCCAATTTATTGCTTCTTTTCTAATCTTGTCTGCATTAGTTTTCAACACATATTTCTAAGCACCTACTGTGTACATTGTATCATGTTAGTTGAACAGAGAAATGGGTCTTTTGATAATTTAATATGAAAAATAAATGAATGTATTAAAGAAATATAAAACAAATATCTATGAGAAGGCCTAGGCAAGAAGGATAATAGCACCTTGGGAAGAAGGGAAGCTGCTTGGAAGAGGGAACATTTTACCTGGGCTTTAAAGCATAGAAATAAATGCAATAGACAAATCCAGAACTATGTAATCTTGTGAACAAACTTAAGAATGCATTTCTGTGCAGGACAAATTCAGTGGGAGTGTCTTTCCTCTTAGAAAGAAATATTAGGAAAAAGCTGAAAAAAATAGCATGCTATCAGATTGTGTAGGGCTTCAAATGCAAGTCAAAGGTCATGAAATTTTACTTGGGAAGCAATAGTAAGCCACTACAGTTTTGACCAAATCTATACATAAGGAATATAAGTCAGATATGAAGGCTCACTTGGCAGGAGGAGAGAGCAAAGGAAGCAACATCTATTTACTTGTTGCTGAGTTTTGTCTGATTCTCTGTGACACAATAAAAACCCTGAGGTTTTCTGGGCAAAGATAATGGCCAATTCCTCCTCCAGTTCAGTTCATAAATGAGGAAACTGAGGCAAACAGGATTAAATGGCTTGTCCACAACAAATGTGGATCTGTAGCTAAATTTGAATTCCTGAATCCAGAGTGGTCACCCTGTCTACTATACCATTTAGCAGCCCCAAGATCTGTTTAGAGGTTTCTGCAATACAAGCTTTGTCTGTAGTGTATATGAATAAGACTGCCTGTTTTAGATGGGTGACAGTGGTGGTGGGGGGGCGGGAAGGTTAGGCATGGATGGGAGATATTTCCAAGGGAGAATTGACAGGATTTTATTTCCCAGCAAAACTTGAAGGAGAGAATAAGGCTAAAGAAATGTTGCACTTCTCTATGCAAAACATTTATTTCATAAGTTGTTTCTTACTTGTGGGTGAGAATAAGGGAGAGAACCTAGAACTCAAAAATTTTAAAAATATATGTAAAAAAATTTGTTTTTAAATGTAACTGGGGAAAAATTTTAATTAAATTAAGCTGTCTCTTAGAAGAAAGAATCATCCCATGAAACTAGCAGCTCTAGTAAAGTGTTTAAATATGGAGAATGCTTAGTATATATTCCCTAGTCTACTTCCTTAAATAAGCTCTCCCTAAGAACATTAAACACTCTCTCTCAGCCTTCAACCCTTATGGATAAATCCTCAAGTATATGAATGGGGATACCCCCACTGCTTTCCTGACCTTTCAAAAAGAAAAAGTATCAATTTTCTAGAAGAAAATGTCAGGTCCAGAGATGACATTTCAGGAAGACAATTTGTCCTTGAAAAGAGAATATTAAAGAAACAAAGAAATATTAGCCATTGAAGTAGCTTTAGAAATCATCCTAGTACTGGGGGCAGTTTTAGGACCCAAATTCAAATCCAGCTTTAGACATTTGGACTTACTTGCTATGTGGTCCCAGGAAAGTTACTTACCCCAAATTGCCTCAAAAAAAGAAAGAAAGAAGGAAATTATCCTGGTTCAATTTCTTCCTCATATTGTAAATGAGGAAATAGTTCCAAGGACTGAAGATGACTTGCTTGAGATCCCTTGGTTAGTAAGTAGCAGAACAGGAGCTAGAATCTGAATCCCCTTCTTCAGTCATCCTAAAACATCTAGGTTAAAACAGATGGGTTGTACCTAATAGATTACTATACTTGGAGCCAGGAAGAACTGAATTCAAAATCTACTATAGGTGCTTCCTTAGTTGTGTGAATATGACAAGTAATTTCAGTAAAACAAGACAAGTAAAACAGGGATAATAATGAACCTACCTCACAAGGATGTACTTAGACTGTACTTGATGCATTGTAGATTTAATAAATAATTATTTCTTTCCTTTCCTCTTAAATCCATTAATTTCCCTAACTTTATTATCCTACTAGTGACTCAGGCAAGTGAAGCTGAGTTGAGTCTTGAAGGAAGCCTAGGGGATCTGAGAGGCAGAAGCCAAGAGGAAGTGTGTTCTAAATTTTTGCCAAGATACAGAGACAAGTGATGTGGTCTTGTGGTTGAAGAAGACTCCATAGTTTGTGAAGAGCAGTAATTTGTAATAAGGGTTAGAAACTTAGACTGGGGTCAAGCAACAAAGGAATTTATTTATTTATTTACTCTTTTCCTCCTCAATAGTATTTTATTTCTCCAAATACACATGAAGATAATTTCCAACATTCATTTCTTGAGATTTTGTGTTTTGAATTTTTCTCTTTCTCCCTTACGTTCCTCTTCCCTAGGACAGGAAACAATCTGATAAAGGTTATCGACAATCCTTTAAATATATTTCCATATTTGTCATATTGTACAAGAAAAACCAGACCAAAAGAAAAAAAAAAACATGAGAAAGAAAAAACAAACAAACAAGATGAAAATATCCTTCGATCCACACCCAGTCTCCATAGTTCTCTCTCTGGATATGTGCAGCATTTATTGAAAGAATCTAAAGGCCAGGAAAAGGAGGGTGTATCTGGTTCTACAACAAGGGATCTTAACCTAGGATTCATGAACTTAATTTTAAATGTTATTGCTAAGAGAAAGTGTATACATATATATATATATACAGAGAATAGGGCCAAGGTCTATGCCTTAGGAAAACTCACATTAAGAAGAATGGGAGAATTTAGAACTCTTTGAAAGATGGTTGTTGTTCATCCTTCCTCCTCCAAATGGAACAAAGGCATCATGAGGAATGGTGGGAGAAATGGAAAGACAAGGAAGAATATGGTGGCATGGAATGGGGAATATCCAATTAAATGGAGTGATCCACTGTGGTCAGACATAAAAGTCTCTTTTTGGCATTTAAAACTCTTTATCATCTGGCAATTTCCTTCCTTTCCAATCTCCTTACTCTTTACTCCCTTCCGTACACTCTATGATTCAGTGATTTGCCTTTCCTTAAACACCTCACACCATCTCAGGTCTCCATATCTTAAGAGCTAGCTGATTCCCAGGTCTAGAATACTCTGTCACTTCACCCTCTGCCTCCTGCTTTTCCAGAATCCCTTTAAAACTCAGCTCAAATCCCACCTTCTACAGGAGGCCTTTTCTGGTTCTGTCCCTCCATATCATAATGACTTCCCTTTCCTCTATACCCTCTATAAAGTTGTCTCCTCAGTTAGAATGTATACTCTCTGAAATCAAGAGTTGTGGAACATTGCTCTCTAACAGAAATTCTAATTTCTTAGGGTGGGGATTAGGCTTTTGTATTTTTTCTAAGGCCCACTTGAATTCCATTGCCAACCATTGTCATTTCAAGCAGAATGGAAATGGGAAAGCTTGCAAGTCTTGGGGTCAAAGGCTTTAGTAAAGATCAGGTTTATTCCCATAGGAAAATACATTTTTTTGGTGGTTAGTTTTATCAGAATAACCTATATGGGCAGTAAATCTCTTAGATGGTGGAGGCCTCCTTCAAGAGAGAATCAGTCAGGCTTTTCTTGCTTCCAATAAAGAAGGAAATAAAATTCATTCTGAAAGTCTCTATTTAATCTCTTAGCTCTGTTTCTTTGGTCTCTAAGGTTACTTTGTCTTTGGAGAATATATTTCTCCAAAACTCATAGCATTTCAGATTCATCCATCTCCCCAGAAGAAAATTTTTCCAAGAGTTGGAGCAGTGAAGGAGACAATAACAGAAAGGATGATAATATAGATGGGCTAGAAGGATTAAGGGAAAACTTTTTTTTAGGATTTAGGAGGCCTGAACATGTCTGTATAAGCAAATGGAAAAATCCATGAAAAGGAAGAGATACATAAACTCCCTGAAGACTCTTAAGACAGAAGCATTGCCAACTGGAGCAAGGTTTTTAGAAAAGGTGAGAGAGGATGCCATTGAGGGCATGGGAAAAATGTTGATCTTAGTGAGGAATGGAGACACTTCCTCTTTTTAAACCAAGGAAAAGTGAGAGAAGGAAAGTGATGATGCTGAGAACTTTGGGGAGAGTGGGACTGAGTGAGCTCAGTCTTCTCAGTAAGTTAGGAGGGAGGCAAGATCATATGCTGTCTATGAGAGATTGGGAGTTTCTCGGAAAAAGGAAAAAAAAGTTTGGAGGTGACATTCTCCAGTATTGCATACAGATGGTCAACATTAGTGAATGTCCAGCTGAAAGGTTTTTGGTGGGTGATATGGAAGGGTGATCTGGATGTATATTTGTGCTAGGTGGGCAACTAGGTAACAGTGTATAGAGTGCTAGACTTAAAGATAGGAATCCTGCCTCAGCCATTTTATAGCATTGTGACTTTGGACAAGTCAAATGATCTGCCTCAGTCTCATCTATAAAATGAGAATAATAATAACACTTGTCTTGGGTTTTGTGAGTATCAAATGAAATAAGATATTCCAGTTTTGCAAACCTTAAACCATCATATGAATGCTAGCTATTATTATTTTTATTATTTTTGTGTTTTGGGATGGAAATTCCCTTTACTGATGGAACTTCCTGGGGTTAAGTCCCTGGAAAGTGTCAGAAGCAAGGTTGTAAAGCAATCCTATTAAGCTTTGGATAGAAAAAGCCATCTGCATCTAGAAAGAATGCTATGGAGATTGAATGTAATTCAACATGCTATGTTCACTTCTTTTTTCTCTTTTTCTTTTTTTCTCTTCTGTGGCTTTTCCCTTTTGTTCTGATTTTCTCTCAACATGATTCACAAAAAATATGTATTTAAAAAGTTAATATGCATGTATAACCAGAAAAATAAATAAAAGTTTAAAAAATATTTCCACATTTATTTATCATGTGCTGCACAAGAAAAATCAGATCAAAAAAGGAAAAAAATGAGAAAGACAAAAAAGCAAGCAAACAACAAAGAGGGTAAAAATACTCTGTTGTGATCTACATTCAGTCCCCAAAGTCCTACTTCTGGATACAGATGGCTCTCTCCATCACAAATCTATTGGAATTGGCCAGAATCACCTCCTTGTTGAAAATAGCTATATCTATCAGAGTTGATCATCACATAATCTTGTTGTCTGCTAATCCCTTTCATTCCAAATTTTGCTCAGATTGTTCACTTTGCTTGGACTGTCTTCTTTCTGCCTCTCTGCTAATTCAATTTTTATCCAGAATTTAAAACCCAACTGAAATGCCAGGTCCTCCATAGAAACTTTTCTTACCACCCAGTAAGTAATTACCTTCATTCCTTGAACTTCGAATAGCATTTGGTTTTTCACTACTTCAATTTACATAATGTGCTATATCTTGTATTACTTAATCTAATGAGTGCAATCATTTAATTGATAGGAGGGACAGGAAGAGTGAATGGGACAAAGTCAACTCCACTATCTTTGCTCAGTCACTCTCAATTTTGCTCCCTAAGTCATTTACATAAGGCACAATTGGTAACATGATATTAGAAAAGAACTGATAGATCTTTCTGTGGTGGAAAGGAATTAGAAATTGAGGGGATGCTCATTAACTGGAAAGTGGCTGAACAAATTGTGAAACAGGATTGTGGTGGAGTACTATTGGGCTGTGGGAAATCATGAAAAGATTGATGAAAATCAAAGAATATGGCAAGACCTGTATGAAGTGGTACAAAAAGAATTGAGAAGAACCAGGAGATCATTGTGCACAGTAACAGCAATGTTGTGATGATGGTCAACTGTGAGATTTGGCTACTCTGATCAATGGAATGATCCAAGACAGTTCCAAAGGACTCATGATGAAAAAAATGCTATCTACCTCCGGAGAGAGAGAGCTAATGAACTTAGAATACAAATTGGAATGTAATTGTCTCACTTTATTTATTTTTCTTCCTTTTTTTTAGAAATATGGCTAATATAGAAATATTGTATTTTATATGATTTCACACATACAATTTTTATCTTTTTGCATGCCTTCTTGGTGAGTGGGAAAGGAGGGGAAAAATTTGGAATTCAAAATCTGAAAAGAAAAGATTTTTTAAATCAATTTTAAAAAAGGGTTAGGGGGGCAGCTAGGTGGTACAGTGGGTAGAGCACCAGCCCTGAAATCAGGAGGACCTGAGTTCAAATCTGGTCTCAGACACTTAACACTTCCTAGCTGTGTGACCCTGGGCAAGTCACTTAATCCCAATTGCCTCAGGAAAAAAAAAAAGTGCTAGGAATTTAAGAGAAAACTCAGATTGGCATCCCAAGGAATATTTGAGGATTCAATATTAATCAAATAAAATTTTTCTAAACTGATTCAATCTTAACCAGAGGGTTTCTGCTAGCTTTTGCTAATTGCCTGGCTATTTGTAAGTGGTCCTATCCACTAAGGCTGTCTATATCTACAAATGTGGAACTCTGCCTTTGTGGGAAAGAACATGGATGGTGCAAATCAGAAGACAACCAGTAGAGTCAATTTGAACATCATAGAACTCCAGATCAAAAGTCACTGATCGCTCTTAAAGGGACTTGTTGTGGTTGTTTCGCCATTGTTCAGTCCTGCTTGGCTCTTTTTGCCTTTTCTTGGCAAAGATACTAGACTGATTTGTCATTTCCTTCCCTAGCTCATTTTACAGATGAGGAAACTGAGATACAGGGCCACACCCACTAGTAAGTGTCTGAGGCTAGATTTGAATTCAGGTCTTTCTGACTCTAGATCTTCATACTCTATCCTCTATGATATCTGGCTACTTCCTTCATGAGAGTCTGGATTTTTCTGGCCCAAATGTGGATTCCTTGGCCATATATTTCCCAATTGTGTATGTCTTTTTCTGATAACCTGTTGTTGCATTTAGAAAAATCTTTCTTGTTATTCATTTTGCTATATTGTATAATTAAATTTCTTTTGCTTTGAAATAATGTACCATCTGGTTGCTTGGTTAAAAAAAAAAAAAACAATGGGGGCCCAGAAACTATGGATTTTAGGTTTATGCTGACTGAAACTCACAATTTGCTGAGAACCTAGGATATATCATTCAAATACAGAAAAGAAATACAGGTGCTTTATTTGTATGTATTGGATATCCTACTAGCACCAATGTATTACCTTTGGACTTTCCATCTGCAGGGTGCCACATGTTTCCTAAAGAAAAGCTGTTAGGAGCCAGGCTGGAAGTCTTTCATCTGTAGAGAAAATGTATGGCTTGTTGTTACCCCCTCATAGCCAGACTTAGCACTGTGCCTCACACACAGTAGGTGCTTAACAAATTATTTATTGAATTGAATCTCTTGCTCCGTGTTTCCTAAGGAAAGACTAGCAAAGACTGGGCCAGACATCTACCATTTGCCCTTTAGCAACACTTCTATCCATACCAGAATACAGCAAGTTTCTCTCAGTTCTGTCTCAGTTGCAATATGAAGAACCTCCAGTGCAAAGAACAACCCTTCCTTTGTCTTTAAGGCTTTCACATTCTGCTGTCTCTCTCCTTGAGGGTAGGGAACAGGCACTCTCCACTCAAGAGTGAACATTTTCTCTTAACAGTCATACCATATACCTGCCATAGATTATCCAAACTCCATCCCATACCTTGTATCACCTGATTCATTATTTCTGTCCTTCTCAATTCTCCCACCCCAAAGTTTCATCCTAATTCCATCCTTCCCTTTTAATGTGCCCTCTGGAATGCCTGTTTCATAGACAATAAACTTTTCTTCATCTTAAATCTTTTCTTCTCCACTCCTTTCATTCCCTAGCTCTTACTTAAACTTAGCTCCTCCCTGATGACATAGTCCCCTTGTCTACCTTTCTATTACTAACTGCTTTTTCACTCATTCCCCTTATCTCACTGAGGCAGAGGAGTTTGCTCCCCATTGCCACTTCCAGGTTCTTCCCCTTCCTCCATCACTAAGGACCCTCTCTTCTTTTGAGGTTCATTCTATTCAAATCTATGACCCAATCAAAATTCTGGTAGCCTTTGTCTACAAACCCTCAGGTCACTTCCCTTCCTTCCTTAATAAATTACATTCTTGGTTCACAATTTTTTTTTCCTCTTCAATTTTTGTTCTTATTCTAGAGGAATTTAACATATATATTGATTGTCTCTCAAATATCCTAACTGCTTAATTCCTCAACCTATTCACCTCCCAATACCTGTTCCACTTAATCTCATCTACACACAGAGATGGTCATACCCTTGAACTTTCTATCACCCAAAGAATAGCACCTCTGTGGGCAAGAATTCTAAAATCCCTTTATCTGACCATAATCTATTGGCTTTTTACCTCATTCTCTACCTTCTTTTATGAAATCCTATTCATCATCAACACTATGACCTTCAATCCTTTGGTCTTTCAGTTCTCTCTACGGACAGTCTCCCATGCACTAATTACTTTCTCTTCTCCTTCCTATCTCAACTTCAACTCTACAATTTTCTCTCTTGAATTTCTAACCTCTTTATCATGTCCCTAATCATATCTACTCAATCCTCAAGTTTGAGCCACTCCCACCATTTGTTGGCCACACACATGTGCTATAAAAGAAGATAGAGAAAATTACTCAATGATTCTGATTGGATCTATTACAAACTTATGTTACACAACTCTACCGGGCCCTCACAGCTGCTCAGCAATCCTACTATATCCCTCTTAACTCTTACCCCTTATCATCATTCCACTCTCAGCAGTAGTTCTTCCAAACTTTTTATCCATTATCAAAACTTCCATAGATCCCTCACCCCTCACTCCCTCTGTTGAGAACCTTGACTCACGGAGATCATTTACCATGAACTCTCTCTTCTCCCCTCTTCATCTCCAGTCATTCAGTTGCTTTCTGCCCCCTTTCCCCTCCTTCATCCCTTTCTCAAATGATGAAGCGGCCTTACTGCTAAATAAAGTCAATTTCTTTAACCATCCAAGAGACTTCATAACATCTCATTCCCTCCAAGATACTGCCCTCTATGTCATTCCCATTCTTCATTTTATTTTTAATCACTCTCATTTAATTGATTTATCCTTTACTGCCTACAAACATGCCCATGTCTGCCTTATCCTGAAAAAAACTCCCGTTCCATTCTTCCACTCTCAAGATTATCCTATATCTGTTCTGCCCTCTCCAGCTAAACTCCTTGAAAAGGTCACCTATAACAGATCTCTCATTTTCCCTTTCACTCTTTTCTTAACACCCCCTCCCAATCTCACTTCCAACTATTCATTCCACCTAAACTGCTCTCTCCAAAGTTACCAATGATTTCTTTGTTGCCAAATACACTTTCCTTTCCTAAACCTCATTCTCCTTGACCTCTCTATAGCCTTTGAATTCTCTCCTCTCTAGGTTTTCCCTGCTGTGAATAAGGTCTACTTAGATCTCTAGGGCTTAACAACATAAATAGAAAACAATCTGGTTTATAATTAGGAAACTCTAGCCTGGTGTCCCTCATATCACACAGGTATAACCCTCAGATGAAGTGAGATTATGGAGCAGGTAGAGAAGGGATGATTGAATAACCCTAATCACCCTATTCTAGGCACAGGGGTAGGAGCTGTCAGCTGCTGGCTCCCCTTTGGTCTCATACTAAGGTAAGAGCTTTTTGCTTTTGCTCAAAAAATTATTTTCCTTTCAACCTCAAAATCCCCAGTTCCTCCACTGTGTTTTACATCCTTTTCATACACTCTCCTTTTGTTTTTAAAGAAAAAAATAACAAGAAAGAATATGGGCAAGTGACAGCTGTCTAATCATTATAAAATTCTTAATTTTTTCTTGAATTTTCTAAAGTCATTTGATTTTTTTATCCTAAGAATTGTATGTGCAAAAACATATCCTCATCACATGTGAAACTAGGGACTGATTAGGGTCATAGTTTCAGTGCAGCCGAATATATAATCAACTTAATTTTTTAAAAATCAGTTAAAGTCATAATTTATTTGATAGTGACTGATTTTAGTTTTTCATTTTTCATGGGGATTTTTGGCAACATGATCCTTAACCTTGGTCCATAAATTGACAATTTGTTTCTTTTCTTTAAAAAGATATTTCTTCCTTATTGGATGCACAGAATCACAGCAATTGTCCATGTCCCTGAATTTATGTTGGAGGGTATCTTTAGAGAAGTGTTTTCTATGCATTGGCATAGAAGTGGGAGCTTTTTCCTTTGTTTCTCTAGGAAAAGCATTTTCTTGTCCTAATGGCTGGAGGCAGCATATCCTTCAGTTCAGCTCTACTATTTTCAAGTACCTACTGGGTGCAGAGCACCATGTTAGGTGAACAGAGAATGGGAGAGAGATGCAGAGCTTGGATAAGACATTAGTCCCTACCTTATCATGGTAATTACAATCTAGTAGATGGATAAGACCTATTTTTGATAATTTATTATGCAGTAATAAATGAATGCCTTGGAAACATAAAGACCAAATAACTATGAGAAGTCCTAGGCAGGAAGGGCAATAGCACTTGGAGGAACAGGAAAGTTTCTTGGGGGAGGTGGTTTTGAGTTTGGCTTTAAAGAATAGAGAGAAATTAATGAGGCAGAGAAGCAACAGGCTAATTTAGAACTAGGTAATCAATCCTGTGAACAAACCTAAGAATGCATTTGTGCAGGACATATTTAGTGGGATAGTAAAGCTCTTAGAAAAAAATAATAGAAGAAAACTGGAAAAAATAGGATGCCACCAGGCTGTATAGGACTTTGAATGCCAGGCAAAGGACAAGAAATTTTACTCAGTAGGCCACTGAGTAAGCCACTTTGGAAGGAAAGCCACTAAAGATTTTGAATTGAAGGGTAACATGACCAGATCTACACACATAGAATACTACACTATGAAGGAGAGAGCAAAGAAAACAAGATCTGTTTAGTTACTGTTGTTTTGTCTGATTCTTGTGATCCCTTGAAAACCCTGGGCAAAGATAATGGAGTGTTTTGTCATTTCCTTCTTTAGTTCATTTCATAGATGAAGAAACTGAGGCAGACAGGATTAAGTGACTTGTCGACAGTCACCCAGCTAATCAGTATCTGAGGTCAAATTTGAAATCCTGACTCTTAAATAGGCACCTTGTGCATTGTATCACCTTGCTACCCCAAGATCTGTTTAGAGGTTTCTGCAATGCAAGCACTGTCTCTATTATATATGAATAAGACCACCCATTTTAGAGGTGTGATAGTGGGGGAAAAAGAAAGGCATGGATGGAAAATATTTTCAAGGAGAGATTAACAGGATTTTGTTTTCCACAAAAGCTTAAAAGAGAACAAGGCTAAAGAAATCCCACTCCTGGTTGCAATTCCCTTTAAACTGTTTCTTAGAAGAAAGAATCATCCCGTGAAACTAGCAGCTCAACCAAAGTATTTTAAAATGGAGAATGTTTATTCATGTACCTACTTTCATAAATAAGCTCTTACTGAGGGCTGAGCATTAAACAAACTCTCTCATCCTTGGACCCAGGTGGACAAATCCTCAAAGATATGAATGGGGATACTCCATTGCTTCCCTGACCTTTCACAAAGAAAAGTCAGCAATTTTCTCTCCCTATAATGGGACCCATGGATGACATTTCAAAAAGAGAAATTGAGCTTGAAAAGAAAAACCCTCAAACCAGAGAAATATTAGAAAGTGAAGGAGTCTTAGAAACCATCTTAATTCTAGGGGCAGTTAGGTAGTGCAATGAATAGAACACTGGTCCTGGAGTCATCTGAGTTCAAATCCAGACTCAGATACTTAATAGCTGTGTGACCATGGCAGAAAAGATGAAAACTCTTGTTTTAGAGGTACAAGGTTACTATTGGCTTTTGCCAAGCAGAGGAGTGACATGGTTAGGATCATGTTTGGGGAAAATTGCTTTTGTAGCTTAGGGAAGGATGAGTTGGAGAGGGAGCAGCAGGGAGACTAATTGGGAGAATTTTCTCCCCTGGGTGAGAGAGGATGAGTCCATGAGTTGGGGAAATTTAAAAGAAGAATGATGGATCTGGAAGGAAAGTTGAGCTCCTTTTTTTAGACATTGAACTTGAAATGATCGTAGGCGATCTATACAAGATGAGTAAAAGTTGGAGATGTGGGATTGGGTGCAGCAGAGGCTAAAGCTGGATATATACATATGGGAGTCATCTTCAAAAAGATAATAATTAAACCCTACTCCTCTACTAATTGCCAGAGAAACAGTGTGGTATAATGAATAGAAATCCAAGTCTGAGACTTGTCTTGATTTCTAGGTATGGGTCATGATCAAGTCATATGATTTCCCTGAGACTGTGTCTTTTTCTGCAATTAATATTTTAGGGAGAAGAGCATAGTTCAATGAAAACAGCAATGGGGTTGTCATGGGGTCTGTGGGTTCAAATCCCAGCTCTGTTAATTTACTACTTATGTGAACTTAGATAACTTATGAATCTTCTTGAGACTTCAGATTTTTCAACCCTACTACAAGGATGCTGTATTAAATGATTCCTGAGGTCTTATTCAGCTCTGAATCCATGATTCTCACCACTTCTTTATAAGATAGATAGGTGGGAGGAGGGAGGTGAAAAAAAAATAACTACAGACATCTGAAAGCCATCTCTGACAAGGCCTTTTCCCTTTGTGAACATAACAAGTGTGTTTTTATATGTTGAAATGTTGAAGGAAAAAGGAGAACAGATTTAGGGAACAAAAAGCTGATTATTTAAAATATGATATCTTTTGTTTTTTACTCTTCCATCTACATTTCCTAAAGTATTCCTTCATTCCTCCATTCCCCAGAGGATAATATCATATAACTAAAACTCAAAAGGAAGAGTGAAAAAGACTAGTTTGGCAAAACTAAAATATCAAAATAGTCTCATATGTTGAATGTTCAATACCAATAGTCTCCAATCTCTGGAAATAAATGGTAAGAGCTGCCTTCTCAAACAGATTCTCTTTGTGGCCAAGGATAGACTTATTTTTGAGCATGCTGAGTTTAAGGTACCTGAGCAGCATCTGCCTTAGATGCAAATAGTGATATGAGTCTTGGGCTCAGATAGGATGTCAGGGCAGCAGAAATTTAGGAATTGAAACAATGAGGGAGAATAATATTGCTAAAGGAAAACATATAGAGAGAATAGGGCCAAGCACTGACCTTTAAGAATGCTCATATTACAAAGTCTGGAAAATTTTAGAAGTCTTTGAAATGTAAAGATGGTGGTTGTTTCTCCTTCTTTCTCCAAGAGGACCAATGACATCATGAGGAATGATTAGAGAAATGGAAGGACCAGGAAGAATGTGGCGGCATGGAGGGGAGAGTATCAAATCACATGAAGTGATCTCTGTTTGGGTAAGGAAAAAACACAGTCCTTCCCTTTAGAGAATATACATTCTAACAGAGGAGAGACAACATTTAAATAACTGGGTACCTACAAGTGTTATAGAAGGTATAGAAGAAAGGGAAGACATTAACAATTGGCCCTTTTATCATGTTCCTTTTGTACCTTTCCGATCTCCTTACTCTTTACTCCTTTCCACACAATATAATTCAGTGACTTGCCTTTCCTTGAACACCTCAGGTCTCCATACTTTGGAGCTGGCTGATCCCCAGGTCTGGAATACTCTGTCCCCTTATTTCTGCCTCCTGCTTTCCCAGGCTCCCTTTAAGACATCTCAAATCCCACCTTCCCTAGGATGTCTTTCCTGGTTCTGTTCCTCAATTGTTAATGTCTTCCCTTTCCTCTATACCTTTTATAACACTTGTAAGTACCCAGTTATTTAAATATTGTTTCTCCTTTATTAGAATGTATATTCTCTGAAGGGAGGAGTTGTGTTTTTTTCCTTATTTTTATTCTCTCTATTTAGCACAATGCCTGGAACATAGTAAACACTCAGATAAAGATTTGTTGATTGGTAAAAATAGCAAAGAAGGTTGAGGGCCGGGAAAAGACCATTATATTTGTCACAAAGGAGGACACTGGTGACCTTTTTAAGAAGAGCTTCAGTAAAGAGATTGGGATGGATCCCTGATTGCAAGGGTTTGAAGAGGGAGTATATTGTGAGAAAAGATAGCATTGGACAGTGTTGTGGGAGTTTCTCAACCTGGGTTCTGTGAGAGCTCAGGAAGATTCTCACCTATAGGGTGAGAGGAGGTCTTTAAGACTGGAAGTCAAAAACTAACTGGCTTGGCTCAATTAAAAATAAATTGATTAAAGCACCAAGGAAATTTCTTTTCCCCAACAGAAATTCTAGTTTCATAGGGTACAGATTAAACTTTTATATCTTTTTAGGGCCTTCATAAATTATGTAGCAAACCACTGGCATTTCAGAGAGAATGGAAACAGGGACGCATGCAAGCCTTGGGATCAAAGGAGTTAGTAAAGGCCAGGTTTATTCCTATAAGAAAATGCATTTCTTTGGTGGTTAGAATTATCAGAATAGCCTGTATGTGGAGTAAATCTCTAAGATAGTGGAGGCCTCCTTCAAGAGAAAATCAATCAGGTTTATCTCCTTATTTCCAATAAGGAAGGAAATAAAATTCATTCTGAGGGTCTCTATTTACATAAATTCTTAGCTCTGTTTCTTTGGCCTCAAAAGTTACCTTGCCTTTGGAGAATTTATTTCTCCCAAACTCACAGTTCTCAGATTCATCCAATTCCCCAGAAGACAATTTTTTCAAGACTTTGAGCAGTGAAGGAGATAATAAAGGAAGGGGTGATAAGGTGAATAGGCTAGAAGGATTAAGGGAAAACTTTTTTTTTTTTTTTTTTAGGAAACTTGAACATTTCTGTATAAGCTAATGGAAAGAGTCATGAAAGGAAGAGACATATGAACTCCCTAAAGATTATTGAGATAAAAGTAATGCCAAGTAGAGCAAGGTTTTTAGAAAAGGAGAGAGAGGATCCCATCTTGAGAGCACAGGGAAAAGAGTTGATCTTAGTGAGAAATGGAAACACTTCTTAGATCAAGGAAAAGTAAGAGAAGGAAGGTGATAATGCTGAGAAGTTGGAGGAGGATAGATCTGAGGGAAATCAGTCTTTTTCACTAAGTTAAGGGTGAGGTGAGATCATCTGCTGTCAATGAGAGATTGGGAGCTTATTGGGAAAAGGAAAGAAAAGGTTTAGAGTTGTCATTCTTGAGTGAGATTCAGTAGGATTCAATAGGGGAAGAACATGCAAATGATTAGCAACAGTGAATGCCCAGCTTGAAGCTGATATAGAATATAGCTTATAGATATGTAGATTTATTAGATATAGAAGAGCTTGAAGTGATATATAAGGGTGATCTGGATGTGTGATTGGTACTAAGTGGGCAACTAAGTGACACGGTAGCTCAAGTGCTAGACTCAAATCCTGTCTCAACCACTTACTTGGGTTAAATCAACTAACCTCTCTCCATCTGTTTTCTCATCTACAAAATAGGAATAATAATAATACTTGTTTTTCCTTGTACTTGTAAGGATCAAATCAAATAATATTTGACCTTTTTGTAAGATGAATGAGAGATTAAGGTAGAGGAATGGATTGGAAGTATTAAAGGTAAACCATGGCTGTATAACAATGTGCTACGTAGCTGTCCCTGAACTCCTACAGCAGAAGGTAGATTATCTAAAAGATGACTTTAACCAACAAAATACTTATCTAGTTCACGGTATAAAAGTCTTGGGCTGAAAGGGACCTTAGAGGCCAGCCGGTTCAAACCTCTCATTTTTCATGAGAAAATGGAATTTAAATGATTTGGTCAAAGTTATACAGTCAGAAGAGTCAGGAATAGGATTTGATTAAATATTGA
Source organism: Myrmecobius fasciatus (assembly GCA_023553655.1). Lineage (NCBI taxonomy): Eukaryota > Metazoa > Chordata > Mammalia > Dasyuromorphia > Myrmecobiidae > Myrmecobius > Myrmecobius fasciatus. The sequence continues at coordinate 80,018 of JAJPUD010004909.1, read as the reverse complement.
TCCTCAGAGAGTTGAGCCTAGACTCCTATAACCCTACTTAATCTAAATATTGGGAAATTTTATGTAAATGACATACTTTATGAATTTGTTTTAAGTTTTTAAAAACAGAAATCACTAATGAGTCATAGAAACATAGAATTGAAAGGGATCACCCTCTAGTTAAAGTCTGAAGCTTGTCTGTGCTACCTTTTCTGAGATGTCATCCTGTCTCTGCTGGAAGAACTCTAGAATCATGAATCTGGCTGTCTCAGAATACCACATTCCACTTTTAAATCTTTCCATCTTCTTTCCTGACTGAGAGATCTACCTTCCTGGAATTTTCACCCAATGGTGAAATCCAATCTTCAGAGCCAAGCAAAAGAAGTCTTATGTATGACAAATCTTCAATATATTCTTGGAAGACAGATGCCATGTTTTCTTCTTTAGGCTAAAGCTGTCTGGTTCCTTCATACCATTTCCATTTGGCATGATTTCAAATCCATATACCAGCTTAGTCCTCTTCCTTTGAATAGACTTTTAAAGGAACATGATGTAATAGACTTTTGAATCAGGCTCTGGGTTTGAATCTGGTCTCTGCCACCACTGTGTAACCTTGGTCAAATCCTATACAGGTAGCCACATATTGTTATGTATAGCATGCTAGACATAGAGTCAAGAAGATTTGAATTCAATTCCCATACCAGACAAAATACTTACTAGCTGTGTGACACTGGGCAGGTCACTTAATCTTTGTTTGCCTGTTTTCTCATCTGTAAAATGGGAATGATAATAATAGCACCTACTTCAAAGTGCTATTATGAGGATAAAATAAGATATTAAAGCACAACATAAATGCTAGATATTATTGTTATTAAGTCATTTTGTTGCTTTAGGTTTCAGTTCCTTCATCTATAAAATGAAGGGATTAGACTACCTGATTTCTAAAGTCTTTTCCAGATCTAAATTATGTTCCCATGATCCTTTCTAAAATCTTATGCCCTAAGTACTGAGCAAAGTACATTACACATATTGCTAGGGTAGAATAGAATGAGACCATTAAATCTCTGATGATCAGATGAAACTGAGCTATAATTAAACACTTAATCAATTAATAAGCATTTATTAAGTACCTGCTAAGTGCTAGGAGCTATATATATATGCATATATATATGTATATATATATACATATATGCATGTATATATATACATATATATATAGTGCACAAGTAGAACAAATATAAAGATAAACACACAGAAATGTGAAGTAGCTAAATTCAAGACAGTTAGGAATTGGGGAAAAGTCTTCATGTAGAAGGTAGTACTTAAAACAATTTTTGATGGAAGAGAATTCTGTGGGACAGAAATGAGGGAAAAAATATAGACCTAACTCAAAAATTGAATTCCCAGTAGATAGCAGTACTCTACTATGGCATTCCCATTAAATATTCCCTTGGTGTTTGAACATTGGGCATGGTAGATCAAGAATCATATCTGTTGTGTCAATTCCTATATTTCTATATCATTATGCCATACAAAGAAGTTACTATTTTTAGTAGTTTGAAAACCATTTTTGTAATCACAGCATATCTTCTGTCCTATCTCATTAATAAGGAGGATATCATCTCTTTGTCTCAAACATCTTTACTTGATCCCTTGGACTCTCGTTTCAGAACCAGATGGGATGAAGACCAATTTGTTTCCAGCAGTGGATGATCCAGTCTAAACAATGGAAACAGGTCAGACCTCTCTAACAGCTCTGATAGATCTATCTAAAGTTTGGATTTGCAGTAATCAGTTGTGATTAACCATTTTTATTCTGTTCTTTCTAGTCCAAAGATCATTCCTCCTGACAAAGAGAAAAGCAAAATGAGCTCAGCACCTCTGCCTGTTTCTTTTCTGTACTCTTTTTAAAGTTGTTCTCTCCAGTTGTGATCACTGGATCTCTTCCCTGATTATCTTTACTTCCAAAATGTAGCCTGAAAAAATTTATTTGTGAATCAAGCTTTTTATGCCTGCTTTAGCACGTTATGGGCACTATATTATTGACCCTGTTAAAAGAATAGATTTTATTGTTATTTTTTGCTTGCCTATCACTGACATCTCCTTGTGTGACCCTCTCTTTAACCCCTCCCAGATAGCACTTCCTTATAGTCCACAAGACCCCTTATAATAGTTCAATTAAACCAACCAATAAATTGAGAAAGCCTTATGCTCAAGACATTATTTCATATCCCTAAATGCCCAGTTCTGGTCCTCTACAAGAAGAAAGGTCAACAACCAACCAAGCAAGGTTGTTCATTCCATTGCTACTATTGTAGGCATAGTATTTATTGTTTGCTTGACTGTGCTTATGTGAGTTAGCATATAAATTCACAAAACTCTCCTTGTTTCTTTGTATTGATTATGTGTACCACAATTTGTTTTGATCTTTCTCAATTGATTGGCACTTTTTATATATATTTACTTTCCCTTGCTTGCTTTTGTTTCAATAGTCTATTCCTACATTAAAGAAAAATGAATAGTTTGAAGAACTGCCTTTGCATCTATTCACATCCTTCTCTTTTAATGGCTCCCCCTTTTCTTTTTCATTGTAATTGAATGATTTGTGTCTTCAGAATGATAAGTCAGATAAGCAGATGAGATGCCTCCTGAGGTCAATATAGCACTTAGCATTTGAGATTTTTCTTATGTATTTTGTTTAAAGAGGCTTTGGAAAGGAGAAAGAATGAACTCAATGTTGGGTCCCAAAGTCAATTCTGCTAACTCTCATTACCAGGGCTAGAGATTGGGGCAGTTTTCATCTTATGAACTCTTCTTGTGATTGGTCTCAGTTTCTCTTGTCTAACTATTGTGTCTCCTACTTTTCTTTTCAGCCATTGAGGAATTCAAAGAAAGGGAAAACCAAACAACTGTCATGGAATTCATCTTCCTGGGATTTTCAAACCATCCTGACCTTCAGGGATTGTTTTTTCTCTTGTTTTTAGTTATTTACTTGATAACCATCCTGGGAAACATTCTCATATTAGCTTCAATCAGAATCAATTCTGTCCTTCACACCCCTATGTATTATTTCCTCAGTAATTTGTCTTTCTTGGACATCTGCTATACATCCACCACTGTCCCCATCATTCTGGTGAACTTCTTCCGAGAGAAGAAGACCATTTCCTATGATGGTTGCCTGTCCCAGGTCTTTTTCCTTGTTACCTTTGCAGGCTGTGAGTGTGTCCTGTTGGCTGCTATGGCTTATGACAGATTTGTAGCCATTTGCCATCCATTGCGCTATCCAGTCCTCATGAGCAAGAGAGTCTGTGCCTATTTAGCAACTGGATCCTGGCTGTGTGGGTTAGGGAATTCCCTAACACACACAGGGCTTATAGCAACTCTTACTTTGTGTGGTCCCAACCAGATCAGCCATTTTCTCTGTGATATCCCTCTACTCCTAAAGCTCTCCTGCTCAGATATTTCAGTTAATGAGGTTGCACTTTATGTATCCAGTGCCACCTTTGGTCTGAGTCCCTGCCTGTTCACTGCCGTGTCCTATATCCTCATTATCTCCGCCATCCTGAAGATCCAGTCTGCTCAAGGGCGGCAAAAAGCCTTTTCCACCTGTGCCTCTCATCTCACTGTGGTGGTCATTTACTATGGAACCATCAACTTCAACTATGACCGGCCCAGCTCAGGCTACTCCCTGGATGTGGACATGCTGGCCTCTGTTCTCTTCTGCATTGTTACGCCCATGTTAAACCCCATCATCTACAGCCTGAGAAACAAGGAAGTCAAGAATACCCTGAGGAAACTGTTATCTAGTAGTTCAAGTATTTAGATCACTGTGTCCTATCCAAAGGTGGAAATAAAAAAGAAGTTACAAAGTAAGTTGTTAGAAAGGACAGAAATAATACATAGAATATTTCTACCTGTGAATATGTGATACAGACATGCTTATGTGCTTCACTAAATTTTCTATCAACATGTTTTTAAATTTTTTTTTAATAATCAAATTACTAAACACTATGCACTGTTATTTTAAATAACCATTTCAATGGTGTTCCCTGATCCACCATAATTTACAACAGTAGGTTGTTTCTTTTAAATATGGATACCATCTATCCTACAATTACCCTACATATAGATGACAACTTGACTGGTAGTTTACTTCTCTCCCTTGATTACTGTATTCTCTTTTAATGGATTAAATGTTTATACAGATCTTGCCAATGATAGTTTAGTTAGCCAAAGTGGTCACAAGAGGTCAAATGCTGACCTGGAAAGGAATAAAGTTGTTTCATAGGTCTCTCTATAATTGCTGTCTATTAAATTATGATTAATAATATGTCTTGCCTATCCCTTTCATTCTTTAGTCATCTTTCTAAAAGGAGGAAGGAAGAAAGGAAAGAAAGAAGGAAGGGAGGAAGGGAATAAAGGAAGGAGGGAAGTAGAGAGGGAGGGAGAGAAGGAAGAGAAGTAAGAACATAAGAAAAAGAATGAAAGGGAAAAAAAAAAACTTTCCTGATATCGTTCCTTTTGCCTAGATTGTCTTCCTTCTCTTCTCTATCAATTGAATTTCTATTCAGCATTTAAAACATAACTGAAAAATCATTTTATCCATGAAAACTCCTCTTACTCCATAATAAGTAATCAACTTCCCTCCTTGAACTTGATATAGCATTTGGTTTTTCACAACATCAATTTATATAATTTTTTATATCTTGTGTTATACTTGGTATGAGTGCAATCATTTGATTGATGGAAAGGATGGGGATCGGGCAAGGGTTCCACCAGTCCTCCTTAGCCATTTTCAGTTTTGTCCCTTAAAGTTATCCACATGAAGCATAAGTGGGATCATGGTTTTAAAAAAGCTGATAGCTCTTTTTGTGGTAGCAAAGAATTGGAAATCAATGTAATACTCATTAATTAAAGAATGGCTGAACAAGTTGAGGCATAAGATTGTAATGGAGCATTATTAGGATATAGAAAATGATGAAGGGGGTATAATCAGAGGAACATGATGAGACCTATATGAACTGATGCAAAACAAAGTGACAAGAACCAGGAGATAATTAGCAACAACATTGTTGTAATGATGGTCAGCTGGGAAAGATCTGGCTACTCTGATCAGCACAATAATTCAAGACAATTTCAAAGGATTCATGATGAATTTCCCTCCAGAGCAAGAACTGATGAACTCAGTACAAACTGAAGTAAAATTTTCTCTCATTCTTTCTCTTTTTTCTTACTTCTCTTCCCTCCCTCCCTTCCTCCCTTCCTTTCTTCCTTCTTTCCTTCTTCCTTTTGGAAAGATGACTAAACATAAAAATTTGTTTTGGGTTATTTCCTATGTATAATTGATATTATATTGATTGCCTTCTTGGTAAATGGGGAAGTGATGAGAGGAAGAGAGAAAATTTGGATTTAAAAATTTTAAAAGAGTTTTAAAATAAATATTTTTCTAACTAAGAAGTTGATAAGAATTTAAGGGAAAACTCAGACTGACATCCTGAGGAACACTGGAAGTTTAATGTTAACCAGATTAGGCCTTTCTTAACTTCAGTCTTAACTAGAGGTTTTTTGTTTTTTGTTTTTGTTTTGTTTTGTTTTGTTTTTGCTAGCTCCCTAGCTATTTGCAGGTGGCACTATCCCTTAGTACTATCTATATCTACATGTAAAGCTCTGCCTTTGTTGGAAAGAGGTAACACAGAAGGTGCAATTGAGAAGACAACCAGTAAAGTCCCCAAATATTTTCTCATTTCATCCTCATGACAACCTCAAGAAGTAGTTGCTACTATCATATCCATTTGCACTTAAGGAAGCTAGAATAGGGCATCTCTAGAGAGAGAGAACCCCAGATCATGTATCATCAGAGGACACTGATGACTCTTCAAAGAACTTGTTCAGGCTTATCTGACTCTTCATGACCTCTTTTGGGCATTTCTTGGCAAAGATTTGTCATTTCCCTCTCTAGCTAATTTTACAGATGAGAAAACTGAGGCAAACATGGTCACAGAGCTAGTAAGTGTCTGATGCTAGGCTTGAAGTCAGGGCTTCCTGACTCTAGATCCAGCACTCTACCCTCTGTGCCTCCTAGCTGCTCCCTGCAGGGGAATAAATAATGTCAAAGTCTGAATTTTGCTGACCAAATGTGTTCCATGTGGGTTTTTTAGCCATATATATTTCCTACTTGTGTATTCCTTGGGGGTGCCTTTCTCATGATCCTGGCAACCTTTGGTAGAGTTTTGGGAATTTTTTCTTGCTACTCATTTTGCTATACTGAATAATTAAATTTCTTTATCTTTCAAGTAATGAATCCTTTGGTTAGTTAGTAAAAGAAATGCAACAATGAACTATAGATTTTGAGTTTGTTAACTGAAACTCACAACTTGCTGTGAAGCAGGAGTATCATTCAAATAGGAGGAGAGAACTTCAGGAGCTATATTTGTATATATTGGATATCCTACTAGAACCTAAGTGTATTAGTCTTTTGGGTTTTCCAACTCTTGCTGGGTATATTTCTTAAAGAAAGGCTATTAGGAGCCAAACTTGGTATCTTTCATCCTTACAGAGACTTCCTGTTGCCACTTCATAGCCAGCTTTAGCACTGTGCCTCAGGCAGAGTAGAAGTTTAATAAATGTTAATTAAATTCAATCCCCTGCAGTATCTCTCTCTCTCTTTTTTTTTTTTTTTTTTTGCTGAGGCAATTGGGGTTAAGTGACTTGCCCAGGGTCACACAGCTGTTACGTGTCTGAGACCAGATTTGAACTCAGGTCCTCCTGACTTCAGGGCTGGTGCTCTATCCCCCTGCAGTATCTCTTAAAGAAAGCCTGCTAGGGGGCTGGATCAGGCATCTTCCATTTGCCCCTTAATAAATACTTCCATCCATGTCAAATAGGCAACTATTATCACCTGCTATCAGTCCCATCTCTCAACTTTGATATGAAGAAACTCTAGTGCAAAAGAACACAGTCTTGACTTTGATTTTCAACCTCCCATATCCTCAGTTGCCTCTCTTCTCGAGGTGAGAGAAGAAGCACTGTCCATTCAATAAATATTCTTTTCCCTTTTCACCCTTGTACTCCCATACATCATCACCCAAACTTTATTTTATACCTTCTATAGCCTGATTCCTCATTTCTAAAGCTAAGCTCTCTCACCCCAAAGTTTCTTCCTAATTCCAACCTGCCCTCTGGATTTCTCTTTTACAGGCAATAAACTTTCCTTCATCTTAAAGCATTTCTTCTCTGAATCCTTGATTGATTAGATCTTACTGAAACTTAGCTCCTCCCTGATGACATACTCTCCTTGTATCCCTTTCCAGTACTAGGTTCAATTTCAGTCATTCCCCTTAGCTCACTGAGTGAGGCAGGAAAGTTGGAATACTCTCTGCTCAGCATTGTCATTTCCAGGTTCTTTCCTTTCCTCCATAATTAAGGAACCTCTCCTCCTTTTGAGATTCATTCTATTCAAATCTATCACCCAATCAAAATCCTGGTAGCTGTTGTCCACAGACCCCTAGGTCACTTCCCTTCTCTCCTTAATGAGTTCCATAACTTGGCTCACAATTTTCCTTTCCTCTCAAACTCCCATGTTCACTTTAGAGGACTTAACATACAAATTGATTCTCCCTTAAATACTTTAATAATCCTCAATCTATTCATCTCCCATGACTTAATCCACCCAACCTCAGTCACACACTAAGATGGGATCATATCCTTTAACTTTCCATCACTGACAAATGTACTGCCCGTTTTGGCAAATGTTTTGGCAATATGAGCCTTAACCTTGGTCCTTGTGGTATTAGTATTCTGAAATCCTCTTATCTGACTATAATCTATAGGTCTTTTTACCTTTTTCTCTTCCTTCACTAATGAAACCCTCATCATCACCCACACTATGACATCTAATCCTTTAATCTTTCAGTGATCTCTTGGGTAATCTCCCTTACCCTACCCACTCTCTCTTCTCCTTTCTATCTTGACTTCTATCTTAAACTCTACAGTGTTCTCCTTTCTTAGATTCCTAGACCCCTTATCAAATGTCCAATTACATCAGCCTAACCCTCATCTTTGGTTTACTCCTGCAAATACATTTATTGAGCACACATATGTATTGCTGAAAAAGACAGAGAAAATCACTCAACCATTCTGACTGAATCTCCTACTCACTCATTCATGTACTCATTCATGTTATACAATCTCCCCTGGGCTCTCACTCCTGCTCAGAAATTCTAGTATATCTCTCTTATCAACTCACCATCCCATTCTCTACAATGGTTTTTCTAAACTTTTCATTCATCTTCATCCCTCCTATGATTCCCTCATTTCCCACTCTCTCAACTGAGAACCTTGACTTATTGAGGCCAGTTATCATGAGCTCCCTCTTCTTCATCTTCTGTTACTCAGTTGCCTTCTATCCCTTTCTCTTCCTTCATTCTTGTTGCATATAATAACATGGCCTCACTCCTTACCAAGACTAATAACCATTCTACCCACCCAAGACACCCTATTCCATCTCATCTGTTCCAATAGGTTGCCCACTTTTTCATTTATTTTCTCTCACTCTCCATTGCCCATGTCTGCCTTATCTTAAAAAAAAAACCCTCACTCCATTTTCCCATCCCCACTTTTGTCTTCTCTCTGTTCTTTGTAGCTAAACTCCTTAGAAAGGTCATATGTAACAGTTGCCTCCACTTTTCCTTTTCATTATTTTCTTAACTCCTCACAATCTCACTTCCAACCTAACAATTCCACCAAAAGTTCTCTCTCCAAAGTTGCCAATGATTTCTGGGTTTTCAAATCCAATAATCCTCATTGCCCTTGACCTCTGTGAGCCTTTCACACTGTGGATCACTCTCTCCTCTCTAGGTTTTCCCTGCTGTGAATAAGGTCTGCTTAGATCTCTAGGGCTTAACCATATTGACAGAAAACAACCTGGCTTATAACTTGGAAGTCTCAAGGCTAGTGTTCCTCATCTCACACAGGTATAACCTGTCAGATGAAGTGAGAATTTGGAGCAGTTAGAGGAGGGATGATTGAATAACCCATCACTCCATTTTAGGCCCAGGGGCAGGAGTTATAAGAGTTGACTCCCCTTCTGGTCTCACATTAAGTAAGATAGGAACTTTTTGCTTTTGCTCATGAAATTAATTTCCTTTCAACTGAAGAAATCCCCCCTCCTTCACAGGGTTTCAGAACCTTTTCATTGACTCCCATTTGATTTCTTTTTAGAGAAAAAAAACTACAAAGAAGGTGGTAAGTGAAATTTGCTTAATCTATATGAAATTTTTAATTTTTTCTGGTTTTCTAAAGCCATTTAATTTTTTATCCTAAATATTATGTAGAAAAAAAATGTCCATTTGCTTGCATTGTGTTGCCTTTCTCTGATTCTTTTTTTTTTCTTGTAGATAGGATTTTTCTTGCATAACTTCTCAAGCATTTCAACATTATTAACATGTAGTGGACTTCCTGCCATCTAGGGGAGGGGAAGGGACTGGGGGTAAAATTTGTAATGGAAAGCTTTGTAAAGATCAATGTTGGGGAACTACCCATACATATGTCGTACAAATAAAAAGCTTTAATAAAAAAAAAGAAAAGAAAAAAAATGTCCTTATCACAGATAGAAACTTAGTAATGATCAGAGTCATACTTTCTTTGTAGCAGAGGCTAGGTAAGGTTAAAACACCTGGTTAATTTAATTTTCTAAAAAAAAAATCAGTTAAGCTCATAATTTGGTTAAAGGTTGGCCAAACAGTCTGATAGTGACTGACTTGAGCTTTTCCCTTTTCATGGAGACTTTTGGCAACATGAGCCTTTACTTTGGTCCATAAATTGTTATTGTTTTTCTTTCTTTCTTTTTATTTTTTTAAAGCTTTTCATTTTTATAACATCTGGATAAATAGTTTTCAACATTCAACTTTGCAATACTCAGTGGTCCAATTTTTTTTTTCTCCCTCCCTTCTCTCATCCCCTCCCCTAGATGGCATATTTCTTTAGTTTAAAAAAATATTTGTTGGACCTACAGAGTCACAGAAACTGCTCATTTCTCTGAACTTCTGTCAGAAGTTGTGCTTGGACAAGTGTTTTCTATGCATTGGCATGGAGGGGAGAGAATTTTTCATTTTTCTAGGAAAAGCATTTTTTTTTTTGCCTTAATTGCTTAGGGAGGTATATCCTTCAATTCAGCTCAACAAATATTTCTAAGCACCTACTGTGTGCAGAGCCCCATGATGGTGAAAGGAGAATGGAAGAGAATGCTTAAATGCTTAAATAAGACTTTAATCCCTGCCCCATACTGGTGATTACAATCTAGCAGAAGGATAAGACACATTTTGGATAACTTACTTTGCAGTAATGAATGAATGCATTAGAGACATACTGAAAAAATAGCTATGAGAGATCTTTAGCACCTAGAGGAACAAGGAAGTTTCTTGGAGGAATCAACATTTTAGCTGAGTTTTAAAGCATAGGAAAAAATGCAACAGGCAGAGAAGCAGCAAGCAAATTCAGAATTAGGTAATCCTGTGAATACAGCTAAGGCTGCATTTCTACACAGGAAATATTTAATGGAAATGTAAGTCTCTTAGGAATAACAGGAGAAAACTGAAAAAATAGGATGTCATCAGATTGTATGGGACCTCAAATGCCAGGCAAAGGCCATTAAACTTTACTCAGCAGGCAATAGAAAGGTCCTAAAGATTTTGAGTTGAAGAATAGCATGATCAGATCTACCCATAAGGAATATTAGTCAAATATGAAGGCTGAATTGGCAGGAGGAAAGAGCAAATGAGGCGAGATATGTTTAGTTGTTGAGCTTTGCCTGATTGTGGCAGTTTTCTTAGCAAAGATACTGGAGTGTTTTGCTATTTCCTTCTCTTGCTCATTTGACAGATGAGGAAACTAAGGCAAACAGGATTCATTTAAGTTACTTGTCCACAGTCTGAGGCTGAATTTAAACTTGCATTCCTCTGATTCGAGAGTGGGCCCCCTAGAATCTAAGTAACATCTTCTTGCCCCAGTAATTGTTTAGAGGCTTCTGCAATACAAGCACTGCTTGTACTGTATATAAATAAGACTGCTCATTTTAGAGGTGTGATAGTAGGAAAAAGAAAGGCATAGACATGAGATATTTCCAAGGGGAAATTGATATGATTTTTCCCCCCGGCAAATCTTGAAGAGGAGACCAAAGCTAAAGAAATCCTTCTCCTGGTTGCAATTTCCTTTAAACTATCTCTTAATAGAAAGAATCTTCCCATAAAACTAGAAGCTCTAGTAAAGTGTTTAAATATGGAGAATACTTATTGCATGTCCCCTATTTGACTAGGGGGACTGAGGTACTCACTTTCTCTCAGCCTTGGACCCAGACAGACAATCCTCAAGGATATGAATGGGGATATCTCATTGCTTCCCTGATCTTTATTTTTTTTTCCTTTTTGGCAAGGCAATTGGAGTTGTGACTTGCCCACGGTCACACAGGTAGGAAGGGTTCATATAGATGCCCCTTCCCTGACCTTTCAAAAAGAAAAATATGGCAAATTGTGTCCGTACAAGACAATCTGGGGCCCAGAGATGACATTTAAAAAAAAAGTACTTGACTCTGAAAACAGAACATGAAAGAACCATGGAAAACTTAGAATTTGAAGGACCCTTAGAAATCATTCTAGTTCTAGAAGCACAGTAGATAGAGCACTGGCCCTGAGGTCTGGAGGATCTGAGTTCAAATACAGCCTCAAACACTTGAACTCTCTAGTGGTGGGATTATGGGCAAGTCAATTAAACTCTATTACCTCAAAAAAAAAAAAAAAAAAGAAAAAAAGACATCATCCTAGTCCAATTTCTTCCTCATTTTATAAATGAGGAAATAAATTCAAGGCTTGAACATAACTTTGTTGAGATGTCTTGGTTAGAAAGTAGCAGAAGAGGAGCTAGAAACTGAAATCTACTGCCACTCATTCCAAAACAACTGGGTTGAGGATATTGGGCACCTAATAGATGTTGATAGAGTGTTGGAATCAGAACAGAAAAAATTTAAATTCAAATCTTCCCTTAGATGCTTCTTACCTCCCTGGACAAGTAATTTGATCTCTAAGTCAGGGACAATAATGGTATCTACTTCACATAGCATTGTGCCTGTGTACAGTAGGTAATTTTTTTTAAGCTTGTTTCCTTTCAAATCCATTCATCTTTCTAATTTCATTATCCTTCCAGTGACCCAGGTAGAGGTTGTGCTGTGTCTTGAAGGGAGCCTAGGAATTCTCAGAGGCAGAGGTCAGAAGAAAGTGCATTTTAGACCTTTGCCAAGACATAGACACAGGACATGGAGTCTTGTGGATGAAGAAGGTTCCAGTAGCAATATGAAGAGAAGGTATGTATAATAAGAGCTAGAAAATTAGATTGGAGTCAAGCAATGCAGGACTTTAAATGTCAGGCAAGGGAATGGGCATCTGATCCTAAGGTTCTTAACCTGGGCTTCATCAACTTGTTTTTCAGTTTTGATAGTTATATTTCAATATAAATGATTTTTTTTTAAAAGAATCCTATGCATTCTATTTTATTCCTTTAAAAGGCATTATTCCCAGTCTTCTCCAGATTGCCAAAGGGGTTTCATGGCACACAAAAAAGATTAAGAACCTCTGCTTTACAAGTAGAAGGTCACTACTGAGTTTTGCCAAAAGAGGTATGACATGGTCAGGATTATGTTTTGGGGAAATTGCTTTAATTGCTTACTGAAGGATGAATTGGAGAGGGAGTAGCAGTGAGAATTGGGAGAATTTTTAGTAGTCCAGGTGAGAGGGGATGAATACCTGAGTTGTGGTGATGGTTGTGTGGGTGTTAAGAAGGGAACATTTAAAAGAGATGTGGCAGTAGAAAGGACAAGATCTGAGAACTGAGTGTATAACTAGATCAGGTGAGAATGAAAAGTTGAGGATGATGTCATGGTTTCAAAATGGATGATTGGAGGGACAAAAAGAAGGAAATTTAAAAGAGTGAAGGATCTGGAAGGAAAGATGAGTTCCTTTTTTGGACATATTGAATTTGAGATGACCACAGGCTATGAGCAAACAGTAATTGGTGATGTGGAACTGGGTGCTAAGACTGTATATCTAGATATGGGAATCACCTTCTTAAAGATAATAATTAAACCCTGCCCCTCCACCAGAGAAGCAGTATGGCATAATGAATAGAAATCCAAGTTTGAGACTTGCCTTGATTTCTAGGTATGGTGTCACGGCCAAGTCATATAACTTCCCTGAGTCTTCATGCTCTCTGCTAATATTTTAGGGAGAGAGTATGGCTAATGAAAACAACAATGAGGTCGGAGTTGGGATCTCTGGATTCAATTTACTATCTGTGTGAACTTAGACAGCTTATTAATCTTCTCGAGACTTCAGTTTTCTCATCTCCACTTCAAGGATGTTGGACTTAATAATCCCAGAGGTCTTATTCAGCTCTAAATCCTTGATTCTGACCACTCCTTAATAATATAGGTGGTGGTAGTGGGTAACAAATGAATAACTACAGAAATCTGAAAGCCATCTCTGACAAGGCCTTTCCCCTTTGTGAATGTAAAGGTGTGTGTTTATATGCTGAGAAGGAAAAAGGAGAACAGGTTTAGAGAACAAGACAATAAGTTGATAAATAATAAATTTTAAAATGATATCTTTTCTTTTTTATTCTACCATCAACATTTCCCTACTCCCCAGAGAGCAATATCTTATAACTAAGAATAAAAAGGAAGCATGGGGGGAAAAGAGCAGTTGGGCAAAACTAACTAATATGTCAAAATAGTCTCAGATGTTGAATATTCAATACCAATAGTCTCCAATCTCTCAAAATGAATAAAAATGCCTTCTCATATCTCCTTTTTGTGGCCAAGGATACACCTATTTTTGAGTATGCTGAGCATGAGGTACCTGAGTGGTATCAGCCTTAGATGCAAATAGTAATGTTAGTATTGGATTTATACAGGATATCGGAGCAATAGATATAGATTTAAGAATCCTCTAATAGACACTGAAATTGAAACATTGAGGGAGAATATTATTGTTCAGGGAAAGTGGGCAGAGAGATAATAGGGCCAAGGATTAACCCTTAGGAATGCTCACATTACAAAGTCTGGGAGAAGACCATACAAGTCTTTAAAAGATAAAGGTAATTGTTTATCTTTCCTTCTCCAAGAGGACCAATGACATCATGAGAAATGGTTGGAGAAATGGAAGGACCAGGAAAGACCAGGAGGGGAGAATATCCAATCAAATGGAGTGATCCATTGTAGTCAAGTATAAATGTTTCTTGTTTGGCATTTCAAACTCTTCATCATTTGACCATTTCTCACCTTTGCAGTTTCCTCACTCTTTTCTCCCTTCCACATTCTATGATTCACTGACTTGCCTTTCCTTGAACACACATCACACAATCTCAGAGCTTAGAGCTGGCTGATTCCCAAGTCTGGAATCTCTGTTTCCTCACCTTTGTCTCTTGCTTTCCCAGACTATCTTTAACACTCAGGTCAAATTCTACCTTCCCTAGGAGCCCTTTTCTGGTTCTGTCTCCCAAGTGTTAATGTCTTCCCTTTCCTCTATACCCTGTATAATATTTTTAGGTGCTTAGTTATTTAAATGCTATCTCCTCTTTTAGAATATATGCTCTCTGAAGGTACAGGTTGTGGTTTTTTCACTGTTTTAATCTTCTGTGCTTAGTACAATGCCTGGTAGGAAGTAATATTTAGTAAATGCTCGTTGATTATTTGTCAAAAGTAGTAAAGATCTCAAGGAGGCCTGGAAAAAAAACTTTATATTTGTCAAAAAGGAGGTCATTGGTGACTTTTTTGAGAACAGTTTTTGTAGAGAGGTGGGGATGGATTCCTGATTGTAGGGGTTTGAGGAAGGAATGTTGAAAGAAAAGAAGTCATTGAGGAAAGGTAGTATTGGGCAGTGTTGTGGGACTCAGCCTGGGTTCTATGAGAGCTCTGGGAGATTCTCTCCTACCAGAAATCTATAAGACTGGAAGTTAAAAAATGACTGTTTTGACTGAAATGAAGAGAAATTTATTAAAGCACTCAGGGATATTGCTCCCTCACAGAAACTCTAGTTTCATAGGGTACAGATTGGGCTTTTATATCTTTTTGGGGGTCCACATGAATTCCATAGGTAATCAGTGGTATGTCATACAAAGCAGAAATGGGGAAGCTTGTCAGCCTTGGGATCAAAAGAGTTAGTAAATATCACATTTATTCCCACAGGAAATTGGATTTCTTGGTGGCTAGTATTATCAGAATACCCTGTATGGGCAGTAAATCTCTAAGATGGTAGAGACCTCCTTCAAGAGAGAATCAGTCAAGCTTATCTTCTTATTTCCAATAAGGAAGGAAATAAAATTCATTTCGAGGATCTCTATTTACATAACCTCTTAGCTCTGGTTCTTTGGTATCCAAGGTTACTTTGTCTTTGGAGAATATATTTCTCCAAAACTCACAGTACTCAGATTCATCCATCTCCCTAGAAGAAATCTTTTCCCAAGAGTTTGAGCAGTGAAGGAGACAGAAACAGAAAGCCTGATAATGTGGATGGGCTAGAAGGATGAAGGGAAGATGTTTTTTAGGACTGAGATTTGAACATGTCTTTATAAGCAGATGGGAAAGAACCATGGAAAGGAAGAGATGCTTGAATTCCTGGGAAGATTCTTGAGACAGAAGCATTGCCAACTGGAGCAGGGCTTTTAGAAAAGGTGAGAGAGGATTCTAGGTATGAGAGGGCACAGGGAAAAGGGCTGATCTTAGTGAGGAACAGAGGAACAGAAACACCTTCTGTTCTTAGACCAAGGAAAAGTAGGAGCAGGAAAGTGATGATGCTGAGAAGTTGAAGGAGGGTGGGGCTGAAGACTGAAGTTTTCTCAGCAAATCAGGAGGGAAACAAGATAGTTTGCTGTCAATGAGAGTGAATTGGGAGTTGACATTTTCGAGTATTACATGAGGATTCAGTAGGAGAAGAGCATGCAGATGATCAACAGGTGTGAATGGCTAGCTTGAAGCTTTTTGGTAGTGATATAAAAGAGTGAATTGGACGTGTGGTTTGTGCTAAGTGGGCAATTAGGTGACATAGTGCTTGGAGTGTTAGACTTAAAGACAGGAATCCTGTCTCAGTCGCTTACTAGCTGTGTGATTTTGTTAGCCTCAGTTTCCTCATTTATAAAATGGAAATAATAATAGAGATGGCATAAGACCTCAAGGAAAAGCTGTCAGGTCCTTGATATCTTTGTGGTTCATAGTTAGGGGGCATTATGAGGGGAGGGCCTGAATTTTCCTAACAAAGCTACATCCTGAGGCAAACAGAGAGGAGCACTGACAGGATCTTAATTATACCTTTTGTCATCCTTAAGGGGACTTGTATTGTAGTTGGCCCCTCCTTGAATCCCTGTTGGAATTCCTTGCATTGACATGACCCCACATTTACTGTATCTAATGAGAAGGTTAAGTTATGATGCTTCATTGATAAGGCAGGATTTCAATGTCCTCTCATGCATCTTTACTTGATTCCTTGAACTCATTTCAGATCCAATTTGCAATGAAGACCAATTTTTTCCAGCAGTGGATAATTCATCCTGAACAATGGACACAAGTCAGCCCTCTCTAACAACTCTGAAAGATCTGTCTAAAGTTTGGGTTTGCAGTAATCAGTTGTGATTAACCATTTTTATTTCATTCTTTTTAGTCCAAGGATCATTCTCCTTGCCCAGGAGAAAAGCAAAATGAGCTTAGCACCTCTGCCTTCTTTCTTTTTGTACTCTTTTCAAATTGCTCTCTCAGTGATCATTGGATCTCTTCTCTGATTCATCTTATTTCCAAAATGGAGCTTGGAAAAAAAATATTGTATCAAGCTTTCCATATTAGCTTGAGCAGGTTATGAGTTCTGTGATATAGACCCAGTTTAAAGAATGGATTTTATTGATATCTTTTGCTTACACATCACTGATATTTCCTTATTTAACCTCTCCCAGATAGCTACTCTTTATAGTACATAATGTCTTTTAACAGGGAATTGCTGAAAGGAAGAGGAAACAATTCACCCAAACCAGTCAATAAACTGAAAAAGCCTGAGATTCAAGGCATAGGACACAACCGATTTCCCAAAAGAAAGTCAATTAGGAGCCAACCTGGGTGTCTTCCATCCACAGAGAGAATCTATGCTTTCCTCTTAAATCTTCCTAGTCAGCTTTAGTACTGTGTCACACACAGTATAGGTGCTTAATAAATGTTTATTGAATTGAATTGAATCTGTTGCTCAGTGCAGTGTTTCCTAAGGAAAGACTGTTAGGGTCTGGATCAGGCATCTTCCATTTTCCCTTAGCAATGATTTTCATCCATACCATAACAGGGCAATCTTCTGCCAGTCCCATCTCTCAACTGCAAGATGAAAAACCTCCAAAGCAAGTCCCTTTGACTTTAAAGCTCCCATATTCTGCTGTGTCTCTTCTTGAGGAAAGAGAAGAAGCATCTTTCTTTGGAACCAAAGGCCATGAAGTTGAGTGAAGTAGGTGCTATGGATCACTTAGAATTTGGTTAGACATGGAAGACTGCATTCCGAGTATCAGTCATTCTGAATTTTGTCTTGTCACTGGATCTCTGTGAGTCTGGAAGAGTGAGACCAACAACTTTGTACTCACTTAAATTCAATTTACATGCAAATTAAAAGATACCACCTATATTATTATATCATTTTTACCTACCTCAAAGTGATAGGCAAAGGATGAAGCAACAATTGCAGATATACTGGGAGCTATACAATGTGGGAGCCTACCCATAATTGGCCTAGATCAGAAGCAGCAGTGGGATTCAGCAGCCCCCTGGTTATCTAAGCCTTTATGAAGGAACATACACCTCATGTCCTGATGTGAGGAAGGAGCCAGAAAAGATGTCCTAAAAACTGTCTGCATCATTCAACATCAGCCTATTTACCACATTACATGGGATTCCACCTGTGAGTAAAGTTGGGGGAAAAAATTGTTCAACACTTTTGCAAAGGTGATTCCACTGATCATTGGTACATGGAAGGTGTGCATGCTTATGGACAACAAAAGATTACACAGAACTGAAAGAAGATACACTCTTGTTGTGAGAGAACTTAGCAGATTCTCATCCAAATAGAGCCCAGAGTGAAACAAAGTTGGTAAATGAACTCCAGCTTTCCATAGTTGGAGCTGGATGCACATTTTCCTGGAACAGACACAGTGAAGGTTTTGCAATCAAAACTAATCTAGTCAGCAAGGTTGTATTCTTCCAAGAAGAGCAAATAACAGGCTTGTGATAACACAGTTGCCACTGACTGGAAAGTGCCATGCTATGACCATCAGTGCTTATGGTAGGACCGATATGAACCCTAATGGAACTAAAGAAATTATGGAAACCTGAAGAGCCTCATCATCAATGTGCTGAAAGACAAGCTTATAATTCTGGGTGACTTTGAGACAAAAGTAGGCACAGCTGGTCAGACATAGCAGGGAATCATTAGGAAAAATCAAATTGGAAAAGACAATAGCAATGATCACTTACTACTGTAAATTTATATGCCTTCATATCTTCATCACCAACACCATTTACCTAAAAGCATTAAAAGTTTGTGGATTTACCTTCATAGCAAATATTGACATTTAATAGATTATGTGTCAGTGTAAGGAGAAAAGACAGATAGGATGTAAGAGTGATGAAGGTGATCTGTGGCAGAGTGCTGAACTGATCATAGACTTATTCTCCCCAAGCTAAACATTTCATTCAAGAAAAGCAGCAGTCTAAGCCAAGATGACTATAAGACTTCATGTTCTCAGATTAGAGGGCTCTCTGAGTGGATACACTTAATTACTGACTTGGAAGGGAAGATTAATCAACCCATGGTTGGCAACAGTGGAGCAGAAAAGGAGCAGAAAAAAGCTTATCTTGACAGGGAACATACTTTCCAGGGATGTACACACAGATGAAGAGGTTGATGATGCACACATTGCCAGAGTTAGTTAAGTGTTTGGGAGGCTCTGAAGCAAAATGTGGGAGAAATATTAGGCTGCCTATTAAACTGAATGTTTGCAGAACTGTTGTAGGCTTGTGAAGCCTGGACAGTATTATCAGCACCATGCCAGGAAACAGAATCACTTCCATTTGAATTGTCTTAGCAAGTTTATGAAGATGATCTGGCAAGATAAGGCACTGAACCCAGATGTCCTTTCTTGAATTAAACTGCCTAGCATTTAAACTCTACTGCAGAGAGCAGAACTCTGGTGGACTGGCCATTTATTTGGATGTCAGACATATGCTTGCCTAAAAGATTAATTTATAGAGAACTCATAAAACCAAGAGATCCATGCTGGTTGGAGGAAGCCATATAAGGACACTCTCAAGATCTCTCTGAAGAATTTTGCAATTGATTGCATTAGATGGGAGGCACTGGCAGAGGGTCATCCAACATAGTGTGACTGTATAAAAGAAGGTTCTGTGTTCTATTAGTAGAGTTGCAGTAGTTCAAAAGAAATTTGAGATGCACAATTTTAGATATATCTCCACTCCAAATGTCTGTATAAAGTATTTTTGCCTGATCTGTCATATTGGTCTGATCAGTCATAGATAGAAACACTGGACTTTGATTCCAACAGTGATAACATTTAAGTCTTTTTCAAGAATAAAGAATAACAACCAAACAGCTATGGTTGTTCTTTCCATTGTTACTCTTGTACAGTTAGTATATATTATTTGGCATATCCACTGTATATATGTATATATATATATATATGGATTATCCAAAATCTCTCTGAAGAATTTTGCAATTGATTGCATTAGATGGGAGGCACTATACTGCCATCTGTACTGCCTCTGGATATATATATTATTTTCTTGGCTGTGCTTAACATGTCTTTCCATATTTCTTTATTCTCATCTTGTCTAGCACAATTTCTTTAGACCTTCCTCAATTGATGGGCAACTTTTTATATATTTTCCTTTGCTTGCCTTTGTTTCAATAGTCTATTCCTACATTAAAAAAAAAAAGAATAGCTTGAGGAATTGCCTTTGCATTTATCCACACCATTCTCTTTTCATGGCTCCTCCATGTTTCATTGTAAGTGAATGATTTGTATCTTCAGTATGTTGGGTCAGATAAGGGGATGAGATCTTCTCTGAAGTTCAGCATAGCATGTAAAGTCTCAGACACTTCATTATATATTTTGACCTAAAAGAGTCTTGGAAAGGAGAAAAAATGAACTCAATCTTGGGTCCCAAGGTCAATGTTGCTAACTGTCATTACTAGGGTTAGGGATTATTTTCATTTTGTGAACTCTTCTTGTGTTTGGCCTCAGTTTCTCTTGTCCAACTTTTGTGTCTCCTATTTTTCTTTTCAGCCATTATGGAATTCAAAGAAAGGGAAAACCAAACAACTGTCATGGAATTCATCTTCCTGGGATTTTCAAACCACCCTGACCTTCAGGGACTGTTTTTTCTCTTTTTTTTAGTTATTTACTTGGTAACCATCCTGGGAAACACTCTCATATTGGTGGCAATCAGGGTCAACCCTGTCCTTCACACCCCTATGTATTATTTCCTCAGTAATTTGTCTTTCCTGGACATCTGCTACACCACAACCACCCTTCCCATCATTCTGGTGAATTTCTTCCGAGAGAAGAAGACCATTTCCTATGAAGGTTGCCTATCCCAGGTCTTTTTCCTTGTTACCTTTGCAGGCTGTGAGTGTGTCCTGTTGGCTGTTATGGCTTATGACAGGTTTGTAGCCATTTGCCATCCATTACGCTACCCAGTCCTCATGAGCAAGAAAGTCTGTTCCTATTTAGTAACTGGGTCCTGGTTGTGTGGGTTAGCAAACTCACTGCCACACACAGGGCTCACAGCAACTCTCACTTTTTGTGGTTCCAACCAGATCAGCCATTTTCTCTGTGATATTCCTCTGTTCCTGAAGCTCTCCTGCTCAGATACTTCAGCCAATGAGGTTGCACTTTATGTATCGAGTGCTACCATTGGTCTGAGCCCCTGCCTATTCACTGCTATGTCCTATATCCTCATTATCTCTGCCATCCTGAAGATCCAGTCTGCTCAAGGGCGGCAAAAAGCCTTCTCCACCTGTGCCTCTCATCTCACTGTGGTGGTCATCTACTATGGAACCATCAACTTCAACTATGACCGGCCCAGCTCAGGCTACTCCCTGGATGTGGACATGCTGGCCTCTGTTCTCTTCTGCATTGTTACCCCCATGTTAAATCCCATCATCTATAGCCTGAGAAACAAGGAAGTCAAGAATACCCTGAAGAAACTATTTGAAGGGCTTATGTCATCCTGTGGTCTAAGCCTTAAAGTCAATATATCCTAACCTATGGTGGAAATAAAAATGAGGTTATAAATTAGGTCATCAGAAAGAAAAGAAATAATACGTGTAATATTGTCACATGTGACATGTGTGATACAGACATGCATATATATATATAATTCACTAGATTTTCGTTTATTATATTTAAATTTTTTTATTATTTGCTATTAAATTAATTAATTTAATATTAATTGCTATGCACTGGTATCCTTACTAACCATTTTAGTCATTTTCCCAAGTCTGCCATAATCTCTACAACACTACAGCACAAATACTCCATTTATAGTCAGTAGTTTGATCACTGCACTCTTATCCATAAAGTTTCAAGGGATAGCTAGGAAACCTGGCCTGGCCTAGCAAATAGATTAAATATGTCTACAAACCTTGCGAATGATAGCTCAGTGAGCCAAGGACAGAGAAGAAGTGGTAACAAGTGGTCAAATGCTGGTCCTGGAAAGAAACAAAGTTGTTTCATAGGACTTCCTATATTTGCTGTCCATTAGATCATGATTAATAATATGTCCTACCCATCCCTTTTACCCCAAACTTTGCTCATATTGTTTCCTTTGTCTGGACTGTCTTTCTTCTGCCTCTCTGACAATTCAGTTCCTATCTAGAATGTAAAACCCAACTGAAAAGTTATGTCCTCCATGAAAACTTCTCTCACCCTCCAGTAAGTAATTACCTTCTCTGCTTGAACTTCATAGAACATTTGCTTTTTCATCACTTCAGTTTACTTAATGTGTCATATCTTACTGCATTATACTTAGTATAATTAGTGCAATCATTTGGTTGATGGGAGGGAGAGGAGGGGAGAGGAGGGGAGAGGAGGGCAAAGCCAACTCTACAAATTCTGCTCAGCCATTATCAGTTTTGCTCCCTGGGTCATTTATAAGAAGCACAATTGGCCTTATGATATTAGAAAAAATCTGATATTTCTGTGGTGGCAAAGAATTGGAAACCAAGAATTGGAAATTTCACTAACTGGGAAATTCTTTCTTGTTACTTATTTTACTATACTGTATAACTAAATTTCTTTTGCTTTGAAATAATGTATCATTGGGTTGCTTAGTAAAAGAAACACAACAATAGGGGCCTGTGAAATCTGGATTTTGCATTTCTGTTGATTGATACAATTTGCTGCAATTTGTATCAACAAATGCAATTGCTCCATTTGTATCAAAATCCTGGTAGCTGTTGTCTACAGATGCCCAGGTCACTTTCCTTCCCTTCTTTATGAGTTTCGTATTTGACTCCCAATTTTCCTTTCCTCTCAAACTCCTGTGTTCACTCTAGAGCACTTAACATACAAATGAATTCTCCCTTAAATACCCTAACCATTGAGATCCTCAACCTAGACACCTCCCATGAATTAATCCACCCAACCTCAGTCACACTTTGTGTCAGCAAATACTCCAAATGATATTTGGAGTATCATTCATATAGGAGGAGAGAACTCCAGGTACTATACTTGTATGTATTAGATATTCTATTAGTGCAAAAGTGTATTAACTTTGGGCCTTCCATCTCTTGCTGGATGCAGCAGGTTTCCTAAAGAAAGTCAATTAGGAGTCAAGTTGGGTGTCTTCCATTCACAGGGAGAATTAATGCCTTCCTCTTGAGCCTTCCTAGTCAGCCTTAGCACTGTGTCACACACAGAATAGGCGATTAATAAATGTTTATTGAATTGAATTGAATCTCTTGCTCAGTGCAGTATTTCCCAAGGAAAGACTGCTAGGGTTTGGATCAGGCATCTTCCATTTTCCTTCAGTAATGACTCATCCATACCAGAACAGGGCAACCTTCTGCCAGTCCCATCTCTCAACTGCAATAGGAAGAACCTCCAACACAAGTCCCTTTGACTTTAAAGCTCCCATATTCTGCTGTGTTTCTCCTTGAGGAAAGAGAAGAGGCATCTTCCACTTAATAATAAAAATTCTCTTACCAGGATGTACCTTAAACCTCCCAGTGACTGTACTCCCATACATCATCATCCAAACTCGATTTTATACCTTTAATCACCTAATTCCTCATTTCTATCCTCAACTCTCCCACCCTAAAGTTTCATCCTACCCTTTAAATGTGCCCTCTGGAATGCCTCTTCCACATGCAACAAATTTTCCTTCATCTTAAAACATTTCTTTTCTGAATCCTTGATTGATCAAATCTTACTGAAACTTAGCTCCTCCCTGATGACATATCCTCCTCATATACCCTTTCCAGTACTAGGTTCAATTTTAGTCATTCCCCTTAGCTCACTGACTGAGGCAGGGGATTTGAATACTCTCTGTTCTGCATTGTCATTTCCAGGTTCTTTCCTTTCCTCCATAATTAAGGAACCTCTCTTTCTTTGAGATAAATGCTGTTCAAATCTATCACCCAATCAAAGTCCTGGTAGCTGTTGTCCACAGACCCCCCAGGTCACTTCCCTTCTCTCCTTAATGAGTTTCATAACTTGGCTCACAATTTTCCTTTCCTCTCAAACTCTTATGTTCACTCTAGAGGATTTAACATACAAATGGATTCTCTCTTAAATACCCTAACCATTGAGATTCTCAAGCTAGACACTTCCCATGACTTAATCCACCCAACCTCAGACATACACAAAGATGGGGTCATATTCTTTAAGTTTCCATCACTCACAACTGTACTGCCCATTTTGGCAAATGTTTTGGCAACATGAACTTTAACCTTGGCTCCTATGTAGTATTAGTATTCTGAAATCATCTTATCTGACCATAATCTATTGATCTTTTTATCTCTCCCTCTGTTTTCTCTAATGAAAGCCTCATCATCATCCATACTATGACTCTAATCCTTTGACCTTTCAGTTCTCTTTTGTCATCTCCCTTACCCTACCCACTCTCTCTTCTCTTTTCTATCTCGACCTAAACTCCACATGGCTCTGCTTTCTTAAATCCTCCCTTATCAAATCCCCAATTACAACTACCTAAGCCTCACATTTGGGTTACTCCTGCAAACATATTTATTGAGCAAATACATGTGCTGCTGAAAAAGGTAGAGAAAGTTACTCAACCATTCTGACTGGATCTCCTACAAATTCATGTTATACAATCTCCATTGGGCTCTCACTCCTGCTCAGAAATTCTAGTGTATCTCTCTTATCAACTCACCATCCCATTCTCCACAGTAGTTTTTCCAAACTTTTCATTCATCTTCAAATCCCTATGACTCCCTCACCTCCCACTCTCTCAGCTGAGCACCTTGACTTGTTGAGGCCAGTGAGCTCCCTCTTCTTCTGTCACTTAGTTACCTTCTGTCCCTTTCTCTTCCTTCACCCCTGTTGCATACAATAATGTGGTCTCACCCTGGAAAAACTTATATGAACTGATGCTAAGTGAAATAAGCGGAATGAGGAGTTCATTGTACACAGCAAAAACAAGATGATTGAGGCCAGATCCAATGATTTTGTGGTGAAGAAAGCCATCTACATCCAGAGAGAGAACTGTGGTAACTGAGCGAGTATTACAACATAGTATTTTCACTCTTTTTGTTGTTGCTTGCTTGTATTTTGTTTTCTTTCTTATTTTTTCCCTTTTGATCTGATTTTTGTTGTGCAGCATCATAAATGTGGAAATACGTATAGAAGAACTGCACTTGTTTAACATATATTGGATTATTTTCCATCTAGGAGAGGGGATGGGGGAAAATAGGGGGAAATTTGGAACACAAGGTTTTGCAAGGTTGAGGGTTGAAAAATTATCCATGAATATGTTTTGAAAATATAAAGCTTTAATAAAAATAATGTGGTCTCACTCCTTACCAAGACTCATAACCTCTCTACCCATCTAAGAAACCCTATGCCATCTCATGTACTCCAATAGGTTGCCCACTTTTTTTTTTTTGCTGAGGCAATTGAGGTTAAGTGACTTGTCCAGGGTCACACAGCTAGGGAATGTTAAGTGTCTGAGACCAGATTTGAACTCAGGTCCTCCTGACTCCAGGGCTGGTGCTCTATCCACTGCTCTACCTAGCTGCCTCTGGGTTGCCCATTTTTAAATTTATTTTCTATCTCATTCTCCCTTACTGCCTATTAATGGGTTCATGTCTCCCTTAGCTTAAAAAAAAACCCTCACTCCATTTTCCCATTCCTTTTGTCCTTTATCTATTCTTTGCAGCTAAACTCCTTGAAGAGGTTATCTGTAACAGCTGCCTCCACTTTTTCTTTTCTTAAGTCCTCAAATTCACTTTCAACCTAATTCCACCAAAAGTTCTCTCCCCAAAATTGCCAATGATTTCTTGACTGCCAAATCCAACAATCCTTATTGTCCTTGATCTCTCTGTGGCCTTTCACACTGTGGATCACTTTCTCCTCTAGGTTTTCCCTTCTGTGAATAAGATCTGCTTGAAACTCCAGGGCTTAAACACATTAACAGAAAAAAAAAAAAAAAAAAAAAAAACCCTGGTTTAAAACTTGGAAGTCTCAGGGCTAGTGTCCCTCATTGCACACAGGTATAACCTATGAGATAAAGTGAGAATTTGGAGCAGGTAGAAGAAGAACTGAATAGCCCATCATTCCAGTCAAGGGGCAGGAGCTATCAGAGTTGACTCCACTCCTGGTGTCACAAAGGCAAGAGCTTTTTGCTTTTACTCATGAAATTAATTTTCTTTCAACTGAAGAAACCCCAGATCCTCCATTGTGTTTTATATACTTTTCATTGACTCTCTTTTTATTTCTTTTTAGGAAAAAACAACTACAAAGAAGGTAGTAAGTGAAATTTGCATAACATTTATGAAATTCTTGCTTTTTTCTGGTTTTCTAAAGTCATTTAACTTTTTTGTCTTAAATACTATATAGACAAAATGCATGTCCTTATCACAGGTAAAACTTAGCAATGAACAGGATCATACTTTCTTTGTAGCAAAGTCTAGGTGAGGTCAAAATATCTGGTTAATTTAATTTTTTTAAAAAATCAGTTAAGTTCATAATTTGGTTGAAAATTGACCAAACAGCCTGATAGTGACTGACTTGAGCTTTTCACTTTTCATGGAGACTTTTGGCAACATGAGCCTTAACCTTGGTCCATAAATTGTCATTGTATTCCTTTCTTTATTTTTATGTTTTAAAGCTTTTTTTTTTTCAAAAGATATGCAGAGGTAGTTTTCTTTTTTTTTTTTCTTTTTTTTTATTAAAAGCTTTTTATTTACAAAACATATGAGTGATTTTTCTACATTGACCTTTGCAAAAACTTTTTTTTCCCAAGCTTTTCCCCTCCTCTCCCCCCAACTCCCCACCCCTAGATGACAGGTAATCTAAAACATGCTAAATATGATAAATTATATGGCAACTCCAATACATGTTTACATATCTATACAGTTATCTTACTGCACAAGAAACATCAGTTCTAGAAAGAGAAGAAGAAAAAACAACCTAAGAAGGAAAACAAAATGCATGGAAATATTCACAGAAAGCGTTAAAATGCTGTGTTGTGGTCCGTACTCAGTTCCCACAGGCCTCTCTCTGGATGTATATGACTATCTTCATCGCTGAACAATAGGAACTGGTTTGAATCACATCATTGTTGAAGAGAACCATGTCCATCAGAATTTATCATTGTATAGTCTTGTTGCTGTGTATAATGTTCTCCTGGTTCTGCTGATTTCACTCAGCCTCAGTTCATGCAAGTCTCTCCAGGCCTCTCTGAAATCCTCCTGTTGGTCGTTTCTTACAGAACAATAATATTCCATAACATTCATATACCATAATTTATTCAGCCATTCTCCAATTGATGGGCATCCTTTCAATTTCCAGTTTCTTGTCACTACAAAAAGGGCTGCCACAAACATTTTTGCACATGTGGATCCCTTTCCCTCCTTTAAAATCTCTTTGGGATATAGGCCCAGTAGAAACACTGCTGGGTCAAATGGTATGCACAGTTAGATAACTTTTTGAGCATAGTTCCAAATTGCTCTCCAGAATGGTTGGATCCGTTCACAGTTCCACCAACAATGTATCAGTGTCCCAGTTTTCCCACATCCCCTCCAATAGTTATCATTATCATTTCCTGTCATTTTAGCCAATCTGACAGGTGTGTAGTGGTATCTCAGAGTTGTCTTAATTTGCATTTCGCAGAGGTAGTTTTCAACATTCACCCTTGCAAAACCTTGTGTTCCAAAGTTTGTCTTTCTCCCTTCTCCTCATCCCCTCCGGAAATAGCATGTTTCTTTACTTTAAAGTGATGTTTCCTCCTTGTTAGATCCACAGAGTCAAAGAAACTATTAATTTCTCTGAACTTTTGTCAGACGTTGTTCTTGGAGAAGTGTTTTCTATATATTGCCACGGAGGAGGGAGAATTTTTGTTTGTTTGTTTCTCTAGGAAAAACACTTTTTTTTTTGCCCCAGTTGCTTAGGGAGGTATATCCTTTACTTCAACTCAATAAATATTTCCAAGCACCTACTGTTTGCAGAGCTTTGTGTTAAATGAAAGAAAATGCTTAAATGCTTAAAAGCTTAAATACACACTAAGATTCAGTGACTTGCCTTTCCTTGAACATCTCACACCATCTCAGGTCTCCATATCTTAGAGCTGGCTGATCCCGGGTCTGGAATACTCTGTCCCCTCACCTCTGCCTCCTGCTTTCCCAAGCTCCCTTTGAGACTCAGCTCAAATTTCACCTTCCCTAGGAGCCCTTTCCTAGTTCTGTCCTCCAAGTATTAATGCCTTCCCTTTCCTCGATCTTCTCTATAATTCTTTTAGGTAGTTAGTTATTTAGATGCCATCTCCTTGATTAGAATGTATACTTTCTGAAGACACAGGTTGTGTTTTTTCATTGTTTTTATCCTAGTACAATGCCTGTCAGGAAATAAACGTTTGATAAATGCTTGTTGATAATCAAAAACAGTTAAGAGTTCAAGGAGATCTGGAAAAAGACTACTATATTTGTCAAAAAGTATGTCATTGGTGACCTTTTTGAGAATAGTTCTATAGAAGGTGGGAATGGATCCCTGATTGCCAGGGTTTGAGGAAGGAGTGTTGAAAGAAAGGCAAGTCATTGAGGAAAGCCAATATTTGGCAATTTTGTGGGCTCAGCCTGGGTTCTGAGAGCTCTGGGAGATTCTCCCCTACCAGAAATCTATAAGACTGGAAGTCAAAAATTGAGTGGTTTGACTGAAATGAAAAGAAATTCATTAAAACACTCAGGAACACTGCTCTCTCACAAAAACTCTAGTTTCATAGGGTAGAGATTGGGTTTTTATACCTTTTGGGGGCCCATGTGAATTCCATAGCTAATCAGTGGTAAGTCATATAGAATGGAAATGGAGAAGTTTGTAAGTCTTGGGATCAAAGGAGTTAGTAAATATCAGGTTTATTCCCACAGGAAACTGGATTTCTTGGTGACTAGTATTATCAGAATACCCTGTGTGGGCAGTAAATCTCTTAGACGGTGGAGGCCTCCATCAAGAGAGAATCAGTCAAGCTTATCTTCTTGTTTCCAATAAGGAAGGAAATAAAATTCATTCTGAGGGTCTCTATTTACATAGCCTCTTAGCTCTGGTTCTTTGGTGCCCAAGGTTACTTTATCTTTGGAAAATTTATTTCTCCAAAATTCACAGTACTCAGATTCATCCATCTCCCTAGAAGAAATCTTTTCCTAAGAGTTTGAGCAGTGAAAAAGATAGAAACAGAAAGCCTGATAATGTGGATGGGCTAGAAGGATGAAGAGAAGACTTTTTTTGAACTGAGATTCCAATGAGGGCACAGGGAAAAGGACTTATCTTAGTGAGGAACAGAGACACCTTCTGTTCTTAGACCAAGGCAAAGTAGGAGCAGGAAAGTGATGATGCTGAAAAGTTGAAGGAGGGTGGGGCTGAGGGACTGAAGTCTTCTCAGCAAATCAGGAGGGAAACAAGATAGTTTGCGGTCAATGAGAGTGAATTGGGAGCTTCCTGGGAAAAGGAAAGAAAAACTTTGGAGTTGATGTTCTCAAGTATTACATGAGGATTCAGTAAGGGAAGAGCATGCAAATGATCAACAGGAGTGAATGGCTAGCTTGAAGCTTTCAGAAGCTTTTAGAAGAGTAATCTGTTGGTTTGTGTGGAGTGGGCAATTAGTTGACAGTGGTTGGAGTGCTAGATTTAAAGACAGGAATCCTGTCTCAGTCTCTTACTAGCTGTGCAATCCAGTTAGCCTCAGTTTCCTCATTTATAAAATGGGAATAATAATAGTGACGGCATAAATAAGACCTCAAGAAAAAGCTACCAGGTCCTTGATATCTTTGTGGTTCATAGTTAGAGGAATTATGTGGGGAGGGCCTGAGTTTTACTATCCAACCTACACCTTGAGGCAAGCAGTATTACATAAGGATTCAGTAGGAGAACATGCAGATGATCAACAGGAGTGAATGGCCAGCTTGAAGCTTTTTGGTAGTGATATAGAAGGGTAATCTGGATGTGTGGTTTGTGTTAGGTGGACAATTAGGTGACATAGTGGTTAGAGTATTAGACTTAAAGACAAGAATCCTGTCTCATTCTCTTACTAGCTGTGTGATCCTGGGCAAGTCAACTTACCTGTTAGGCTTAGTTTCCTCATGCATAAAATGGGAATAATTAAAGTGATGAGATCAGTAAGACCTCAAGGAAAAGCTACCAGGTCCTTGATATCTTTTTGGGCCATGGATGGGGCCATTTTCTGGTTGGAGCCTGAATCCAAGCTACTCCCTGAAGTGGACTTTTATTGTAGTTTGTCCCCTCCTTGAATTCCTCTGAATTCCTGGCTTTGACATGACCCCAAATTTACTGTCTCCAATCAGAAAATTAAGTTATGTTAATACTCTTCACTTCCTCCTGCACTCCATTATTTTCCCATATACAAGAATCTACTTGTACCCCTCTTCTTTATGGATTCATTAGGGATCATCCACCTCACAGCATTGAGTTCTCCAGGATTTTGTATGCCTTATGACATCTTTCTCTTTCTTATAGCAAACTTCTTTTAGCTTGTTTACAAAGTATCACCTTGGCTAACACCTTTTAGGTTTAGCCTTCTAAGTGTCACAGTGACTGCCTTTTTAGGAATATAGCCTGCCTTATGGTCTCTTCTACCTTAATGGCATTTCCCCCTGTTTTGGTGTCTTTCCCTTTGTTAGTGGCTAAAAGTCCTTTTTGAAAATTAGTCTGCTGCCAGCAATGTAATATAAAACTGTTGACTCTTGATTTGGAGAAGGTCTAAACCTACAAATTCTTTTGAGACACCTCTTGACACCAGCCTGAGACCCCAACACACTTTTAGCATCCAAACCTCTTGTTCCTCATTATTTGGTGGACCATATAGGCAGAGTCCTAAAACCCCAATATATTTGAGGGTGGGGGTAACAGTCCTTGTGCACTCCCATATTCTATCAATAGCAGTTGCCCCACTGAGTTTTTGTAAAGATCCAGTGAAATAACATGTCAGCTTTGTAAGATGATTGAGAAATTGAGGCAGAAAAATGAACTGGAAGCTCTAGGGGCAATCCTGGTTGTATGACAAGGGCCATTTAGCTGCTCCTGAACTCCTACAGTTCCTCCTGAACTCCACAATGAAGACTGTTTGAAAACTGACTTTAACCAACAGAATGCTTTTCTAGTTCCTAATGTTATAAGATAATCGTTTTGAGCAGAAAGAGACCATGTGGCTCAAACCCCTCATCTTTCATATGTGAAAATTGAAGCCCAAGTAATTTGTCCAAGGTCACACAGGTCAGAAGGGTCTCACAAAGTTGATTCTATACTGCTTCAGTCCTGTTTAATCCAAGTATTGTGAAAATGATGGGAATGGTACTTTATGAAATAGTTTGTTTTTAAAAACTGAAATCACTAATGAGTCATAAAAATATAGAATTGAAAGGGATCACTTTCTAACTGAAGTCTTAATCCTGTTCATGCTATACCTGCTGAGAGGTCTTGTCATACTGAGAGATCTCTAGTGCCAAGGAAGACCTTTTCTCTGTTGTGTCCCATTCCACTTTTAAATCAGTTTCCTTTTTTCCCCATGATTAAGCAGAAATCTTCCTGGAATTTTCATTCAATGTTAAAATCCAATCTCCACAGCCAAGTGGAGCAAGTCTTTTGAGTGACAATCCTTCAAATACATTCTTGGAATATAGATGTCATGTTAACTCCTTCAGGCTATAGAAGTCTGGTTCCTTCACATTGTTCTTATGTAGTATGATTTCAAATGTCTTTACCAGCCTGGTATTCTTCTTTTGAATGAACTTCAGAAGGAAAATGGTGTAGTGTACTCTTGAATTAGGTTCTGTGTTTGAATCTAGATTCTACCACTTAGATTCTGTAAGCTTGGTCAAATATATAGGCAGCTATGTAGTGCCATGCATATTATGGTAGACATGGAATCAAGAAGACTTGACTTCAAAAGCCATCCTAGAGAAAATACTTATTAGCTGTGTGACACTGGCCAAGTCATTTAACTTCCACTAACCTGTTTCCTCATTTATAAAATGGGAATGATAATAATAGCATCAACTTCAATAGCTAAAAATGGGACATTAAAACACCATGTAGATGCTAGCTATTATCATTATTCAATTCTTTTGCTGCTTTAGTTCCTTTTCAATTCTTCAACTACAAAAGGAGGGGACTGGACTAGCTGATATCCAAGATCCTTTCCAGTTTCAAATCTCTGTTCCTATGATCTTTGCTAAAATCTGAAGCTCAGCACTGAACAGAATACATTAGATGTCTCTGCAGGGCAGAGTAGAGGGACACTGTTACCTTTCTACCAGGTAAAGCTGTCATAATTAGCCAATTAATCAATTAACAAGCACTTATTAAGTACCTAAATGTTAGGGTCTATATATCTGCAAAATATCCATACATACATATATAATAAACACAGAGAAAAAGATAAATACACATACATGCAAAGCAGTTAAATTTTAGACAGGACTTGGGGGTAATCAGCAAAGTCTACATGTGTAGAAGGTGCTATTTGAACTAGTTCCTGAAGGAAGAGAATTCTATAGGGCAGAAGTGAGGGGAAAAATACAGGCTTAATTTTACAAGTGAAGTCCCAGTAAACAATACTTTAGTATGATATTCCCATTAAGTATTCTTTTGGTAGCTGAACATTGGGTAGAGTAGACCATGAATCAAGCCTGGTGAGTCAATTCTCATATTCCTATATCCCCATGTAATACAAAGAGATTACAATTTTTAATAGTTTGAGAACCACCTTTATAATCACAGCATAACTGCTATCCTGCATCACTAATAAGGCAGGACATCAATGTTCTCTCAAGCCTTTTTACTTGATCCCTCGAACTCTTTTCACATTCAGTTGGCAATGAAGACCAATTTGTTTCCAGCAGATGATAATTTAATCTGAACAATGGACACAGGTCAGCCTTCTTTAAAAACTCTGAGAGATCTGTCTAAAGTTTGAGTTTGCAGTAATCAGTTGTGATTAACTATTTTTAATCCATTCTTTCTAGTCCAAAGATCATTCTCCTTGCCAAGGAGAAAAGTAAAATGAGCTCAACACCTCTGCCTTCTTTCTTTCTGTACTCTTTTCAAATTGTTCTCTCCAGCTATGATCATTGGAGCACTTCTCTGATTCCTCTTATTTCCAAAATATAGCCTGAAAAAATGTATATTGTATCAAGCTTTCCATGCCAGCTTGAGTAGGTTATAAGCACTACAATATAGACCCATTTTAAAGAATAGATTTCATTGATATATTTTGCTTACACATCACTGATATTTCCTTATTTAACTTCTCCTAGATAGCTACTTCTTATAGTACATAACATGTCTTTTTTTATTGAGGCAATTGGGGTTAAGTGACTTGCCCAGGATCACACAACTAGGAAGTGTTAAGGGTTTGATTCCAGATTTGAATTCAGGTCCTCCTGACTTCAGGGCTGGTGCTCTATCCACTGCCATAACATGCCTTTTAACAGGGAATTTCTGAAAGTCAGAGAAAAAATATTCAACCAAATCAACCAATAAACTGAAAAACCCTGAGATTCAAGGCATTATTTCAGGTCCATGGATCTGCAGGATTATTTCTTATCATTTCATAACATTTGGTTTCACTTATTTTGTTCTGGTTACTCTGGTATATTCAGAGAAGACTGAGATGTCTAGTGTAAGGGTTGCCAAGCCCTTTTCAGGGCTGCTCACCCATTTTTGGTGTCACCCAATTCATATTCCAAGAAACTGTAGTATACATAGTAGCCACGTCCCTGTAAACCATTTTCGCAGATGGACTAAACTAAGCTGAGGGTGACCAAATGATAAATACAAGTTTCTCTGTGAAACCAAATGTGTCTAATATTATCTCTTTGAAACAAATCTTATGAGACTAAGATTCATACAATGTTCATCCCTCTCCTTTCTTTCCCTCAATTATGATAGATCTTCTTTGCTTCTTCATGAGATGTAATTTCCCTCATTTTACCTCCATTTCCCTCTTTTTCCAGTACAATCCACTTTCCACTTCTAGTTTCTTTTTTATATTATCACAGTAAAATCAAATTATACCCGCACTCTCTAAGTATACCCATAGTTCTCAAGAGTTCTTTTCTTTTTACCTTATTATGCTCCTCTTGATTTCTGTATTTGGAGATCAAATTTTTTGTTCAGCTCAGGTCTTTTCATCAGAAATATATGGAATTCACCTGTATCATTGAATGCCCATCTTCTTAATGTTCAATTTAGCTGAATAGTTGATTCTTGGCTGCAATATAAGTTTCTTTGCCTTTTGGAATATCAGATTTTAGGTCTTTCAATTCTTTAAAGTGTAAGTTGTTAGGTCCTGGGTAATCCTGATTGCAGCTCCTCAATAGTTGAATTGTTTCTCTCTGGCTGCTTGCAATATTTTTTCCTTGGTCCAATAATTCTGAAATTTAGCTACACTATTCTTTGGAGGTTTCATTTTGGATTCTGTTTCAGAAGGTGGTTGGGTGAATTATTTAAATGGCTTTTTTTACCTTTTGATTCCAGGACATCAGGGCAGTTTTCCTTAATGATTCCCTGAAATATAATATCTATGCTCTTTTTTCATCATGGTTTTTCAGGAAGACCAATAATCCTTTGATTGGTTCTCCTAAATTTGTTTTCCAGGTATGTTGTTTTATCAAGGAGGTATTTTACATTTTCTTCTATTTTTTTTTTTCATTTTGGGGGGGGGTTTGTTTGACTGGTTCTTGATGTCTCATTGCATCATTCATTTCCATTTGTTCAATTCTAATTTTTAGTGAATTATTTTCTTCTGTTACCTTTTTACAAGTCCTTTTGTATTTAGCCAATTGAATTTTTAAATGAGTTGTTTTGTTCTATAGATTTTTTTCCATTTCACAAATTCTGTTTTTCAAGGAATTGTTTTCTTTTTCGATTTCATAAATTCTGTTTTTCAATGAGCTGTTTTCATCTTCTATCAAATGTGTTTTGTAAGGAGTTATATGCTTTTTCCATTTCACTAAACCTAATTTGTAAGGAGTTTTTTTCAGATAATTTTTGTGTTTCTTTTTCCAAACCCTCTTGCAAAGTTCTCATTTCCTTTCCCCATTTTTCTTCTAACTCTCCTTTAAGACCCTTTTTGAATACTTCCAAGAGAGCTTTGTGAGATGGGGACCAATTCACATCATCCTTTTGGGCTTCATTAGAGGTGATCTGTTTTTAATGTCCTCAGGGTTTGAAATCTTTTCTTCTTTTTCTCCATAAAAACTATTTTTGTTCACGGGTTATTTATTTATTTATTTTTGCTATTTTTTTAAAGGTTGAAGTTTGCTTTTAGGGCAAAGGGAAGATTGTCCAAGTTTCCTCTACAGGTGACAGTGGTTGCCCTATTGGGTGTGACCAGGTCTCAATATTTTAAGGTTACAAATATTTTATATTTGTGTTGGATATCTTACAGTTAATCTGCTGATCTACTGGCTTGCAACCAGGACAGAACAGCCAACACTGTTGAAGATTCCTCCCGGTAGATTCCCCAGCATCCAGAGCCCATACCACCTTGGGTCTCTGCACTGCCTACTCTCCGGTTTCCATGAGGCTGCCTCTGCCCAGCACACCTCCCTCTGTGCCTGATTGAAATAGACCTTTCTCTGAAGATCTTCCAAATTATCTTTTGCTGGAAATTTATTACACTCCAAATATTTGTGGATTCTATCACTCCAAAATCATTGCAGAGGCTTAATTTGCTGTTAATTTGAGGGAT
Organism: Myrmecobius fasciatus; assembly: GCA_023553655.1. Classification (NCBI taxonomy): domain Eukaryota; kingdom Metazoa; phylum Chordata; class Mammalia; order Dasyuromorphia; family Myrmecobiidae; genus Myrmecobius; species Myrmecobius fasciatus. Next base: position 44,518 of record JAJPUD010004909.1, on the reverse strand, counting down.
ATGGGGGAGAGCTCAGAAAAAGACATGTCTTCTCTCTACCATCTTGGTTCTGCTCCAGTACTGCAGTAGTTCAAAAGAAATTTGAGATGCATAAATTTCGAGACACCTCCACTCCAAATGTTCGTATAACGTATTTATGCTTGACCTATCATATTGGTTTGATCAGTCACAGATGGAAGCACTGTACTTTGACTCCAAAATAATATCATTTCAGTCTTCTTCAAGAATAAAGAGTAACAACCAATCAATTATGGTAGTTCTTTCTATTGTTATTCTTGTAAGTATCGTGTATATTGTTTTCCTGACTGTGCTTACATCATATGACTCATAAGTTCACATAAGAGTTTTCATACTTCTTTGTTCTCATCTTGTCTACTACAATTTGTTTAGACCTTCCTCAACCATTGGGCATCTTTTCATATATTTTCCTTTGTTTGTCTTTGTTTCAATAGTCTATTATTACATTAAAAAATAAAACTTGAGGAATTGCCTTTGCATTTATCCACACCATTCTATTTTCATGGCTCCCTCTTTTTCCATTGTAGGTGAATGATTTGTGTCTTTAGTATGTTGGATCAGATAAGGGTATGAAATGTTCTCTGAAGTCCAGTGTAACATGTAGAATCTCAGATTTTTCATTGTGTACTTTGACCTAAATGAGTCTTGGAAAGGAGAAAGAATGAACTCAATGTTGGGTCCCAAAGACAAGGCTGCTAATTGTCATTATTAGGGCTAGGGATTGTTTTCATCTTGTGAACTCTTGTTGTGTTTGGTCTCAGTTTCTCTTGTCCGACTGTTGTGTCTCCTATTTTTCTTTTCAGCCCTTACCAAATTCAAAGAAAGAGAAAATCAAACAACTGTCATAGAATTCATCTTCCCGGGATTTTCAAACTGCCCTGACCTTCAGGGACTGTTTTTAGTTATTTACTTAGTAACCACCTTGAGAAACACTCTCATATTAGCTGCAATCAGGGTCAGTCCTGTATTTCACATTCTTATATATTATTTCCTCAGTAATTCGTCTTTCCTGGACATCTGCTACATATCCACCACTGTTCCCCTTCTGATGAACTTCTTCCAAGAGAAGATCATATCCTATGAAGGTTACCTATCTTAGATCTTTTTCTTTGTTACTTTTGCAGGCTGTGAATGTGTCTTGTCAGCTGTTATGGCTTATGATAGCTTGTAACTATTTGCTATCCATTATGCTACCCAGTCCTCAAGAGCAAGAGAATTTGTACATATTTAGTGGCTCAGAATTTTTGATGTAGTATAGTGAACTATTGTTGTACACAAGACTCATAGCAACTCTCAGCTTGTGTGGCCCCAATCGGATCAACCTTTTTTTTTTTTTTCTGTGATACCCCTCTGCTCCTGAAGTTCTTCTGTTCAGATACTTCAGTCAGTGAGACTGCACTTTATTTATCCAGTACAATCTTTGATCTGAATTCCTGCCTGTGCACTATTATGTCCTATATCCTCATTATCTTTGCCATCCTGAAGATCCAGTCTGCTCAAGGATGTTAAAAAGCCTTCTCCACCTGTGCCTCTCATCTCACTGTGGTGGTCATCTACTATGGACCCATCAATTTCAACTATGACCGGCCTAGCTCAGGCTATTCCCTGGATGTGGACATGCTGGCTTCTTTTCTATTCTATATTGTTACTCCCATGTTAAACTCCATCATCTAGAGCCTGAGGAACAAGGAAGTCAAGAATACCCTGAGGAAACTGTTATCCAATGGCTCAAACATTTAGGTCAATATATCGCATCCAAAGGTGAGAATAAAAGAGAAGTTATAAAATAGGTCATTAGAAAGGACAGAAATAACATGCAATATTTCCACATGTGAGATGCATATGTGCTTCACTTGATTTTTTATCAATATATTTTAAAATTGTTTTTATAATTAAGTTCCTAAACACTATGCACTATTATTTTTTACTAACCATTTTAGTAGTGTTCCATGGTCCACCATTATCTCTACAAGAGTAGGTTATTTCTTTTTTATTTAGATAATATTCATTTCACAAATACCCTACATTTGGACAGTAGCTCTATCTTGATCATTGCACTCTCCTTTCCCATTAAGTTTCTGGGGATAGTTAGTGTTCTTGGACATTCTCTTAATTACAGGGGATAATTGGCACCCTTCTAGGCAATACTGAGGATGCCATAGTAACTTCTGACTTTTCATTCTCCTCCTTCTCAGAAATCCCTCTCCCACAGTTATGACTGACCCAGGAGTGAGGAAGTTCTCAATCCCATTCTCAGAGTCATAAAGTAAAACAGATTCTTGAACTAGAAGTTCAACTAAGTGTTCTTATAGAAGCATTGACACACAGAGATTATCTCATTTACTGAAATGACTAGTGTTTGCTTGTACTTGCTGAATAGAATTGTTTCCTTGGTCATCTTAAGTAGAAAAATGATGATTTAGTTCATTTGAACATAATACATTTATTGAAAGTCTACTTTGTGCAAAGCACAGAACTAGACACAGAAAGAGATAATTAAGAGTTGACTGCAAGCTCAATGTGAGCCCACAGTATGATGGGGGAGAGGAGAGAGACATAAAGCCAAAAGCAATTTGAGGCTAGAATAACAAAAAGTCTGGTTTCCAGAACAAGTGAGGTAATGGTTCTATTGATCACATGACAGCCCAAATATTATTTTCCATTTTTTCTGCTCAAACAAATTCTTGTATTTTTGGAAGCACATTGACAAACGAGTAATTTCAAAGAAAGACAACCAATAGAATAAGAACATTGGAAATGGGCTTGGGAACAGGGTTCAAAGGAACAGGGGATAGTTACCCTGCAGAAGAGGAGTTTTGGTGTGCACAAATAGCTTTATTCAAGTATTTCCAGGTTGTCATGTGGAAGAAAACTTAGATTTATTCTGTTTGGTCCCAGGAGACAGAGCCAGGAGTAATGGGTGAAAGTTACAGAGAATTTTGTTAACATTGAGAACTGACAATAAGTAGAATGAGCTGCCTCAGTTGTGATGAATTCCTTGCCATGGGAGAGCTTCAGGAAAAGGCTAAATGACCATTTCTTTGGGATGTTGTAGGGGGATTCCTATTCTAGTATAGGTTGGTATTACCGTGATTTTTGTGATCTCTTCCAACATTGAGATGATGAGATGATATAAATCCTGTTGTTCTCATAGAATTTACAGTAGGGTTTGTGGGTGGAGAGTAGAGACTGATGAGACACATGCACTACTAACTATAATATTCATTAATACATTTTAAGTTCATGAAAAAGGCACAAGAAAATTGCTACCTCTGGTCCAAGGAAGGAAGGATATTACAAAGTACACAAATATCTAATCCATTCTCCTCTGCTGTAATATTTACAATTTGTGAAAATGTCTAAAATATTGCACATTTCATACTCCTCTAGTCCTACTGTTCCAAACCTTCTAATGAGCACTATTTCTGTACTTTTTTTTAGTCTTTTAAATTAACATAAGTTGCTAATGGGCTTCCAAGCTTTTGACTCCTTACATGACATTTTCAGATGATTTTTATCCTAGTTTAGATGCAATAAAATATCACAAAAACATGCCATATATTTGTCTTCTTTCTACTTTGGCATATAGGCACTGTAATTAACTCTGTAAGTCTATAGATTGTCTCCAATATCTTATAGCATCAATATTTTGTTATCAATGGCAGCAAGACAGGTGGACAGGTTAAAGGAAGAGAATTCAGAAGCAAGAACTGAGAGAGGCTAGAAGGGTAAGGGAAAAAATACAGTTTTCAGATCATAAACAGGTGAATTCATTAAATGTGAAAAGTTGTAGCATGTGATTACCATTGACTAATGAATCAATCAACAAGCATTGATTAAGTGGTCACCATGCTGGGCAGTAAGGATAGAGAGAAAGGCAAAAACAGTCCCTTGTCTTCAAGGATCTTATATTCTAATACAGGAGAAAGCAAGTATGTAAAAAAAAAGATACGTAGAAGATGAGTAAAGATGAAATGGAAGGTGGTACATGACACTATAAATCTGGGAGGTCGATTCAAATGAGAGTCTGGGTTTTCAGACCAAATTAAAATTCTTACAAGACACGAAGCTTAGAGAACTCATCTGGAGTTGGTACCCAGATCTCTAAGCAAGACTGTAATCCAATCCCCACGGGTAAGAGTTGGCCAGCTCAGGTTTGACCTAGACACAAGGGAAACGGCAAGGGGCAGCACCTGTAGAGAGAGAGACCTTAGGAACCAGTTAGTATATTAAGATCCGATAGTGTCAGGCTGTGACCTGCCTCAGGCAGCTGGTTGGACCAGTATATGAGGTGCTAAACTAGGTATCAGGGAGATCTGAGTTCAAATCCCACCTTAGACACTTACTAGCTATGCAGTGCAAGGCAAATCCTTCTGTTTGCCTCAGTTTTCTCAGCTGTAAAATGAGGATGATAGCATTTCTCTCTGTGTGTCTGTGTCTGTGTCTCTCTTTCTCTATGTCTGTGTCTGTCTGTCTCTCTAAGTTTTTGTGAAGATCACATGAGGTAATCTTTGTCAAGTGCTTAGCACAGTGCCTATAGCAGGCCTTTAATAAATGTTTGTTTCCTTCTTCTTAAAGTCACACTGCAGATAACTGCCAGATCTGAATGGGTTTCATAGTTAGATCTCCTGTCTCTCAGCCTACTGCTCCTATATTGCATCACATATACTGCATCATGATGAAGGTGAAATGATGAAGGGAAGCTATGGATGAGAAAATAGATCAGGAAAAGAGGTGAGAAGAAGGAATGAAGAGAGGGGAAGAAAGAAGCAGAAGAGTAGAAAGAAGAGGAGGAAGAGGGATAAAAAGGAAAAAGGAGGAGAAAGAAGAATGAGGAGGGGGAGAGGAAAGAGAAAGAAAGAGAGAGGAGAAAGAGGGAAAGGAAAAAGAGAAACAGAGGGGGAGAAGGAGGGAAAAGAGGAGGTTCTGCTAGTGAACTGTCCCAGTCAAATCAACTAATCAAGGGAAGAGTACTTTGACAAGAAATTTGCAGAATAACTTAATTTAACTGTTTCATTTCTCTTAGCACACAAGGAGAGGTTTTCAGGGATGCTACTAATGAAACAGGAATTGTCTCCAACAATATTTCCTTCCTGTTTCTGTTGAACTGCAATGTACAAATGCTCATCTCACACACTACTGGCTACATATATACCTCATATGGGTTGAGGTCTTTTGTTGTTCATCCATTCATTCATTTAATTCAGATTAAGAGAACCTCTGAATTGGAGGAGACTTAAAGGCTCCCTAAAGGTTATCCCTACCTGAGTAAAAATCTTCTTCATACTGTATCTGACTAGGTATCATTTAGCTTTAAATTGACCCTCAGTGGGATGGATCTCATTAGCTCCTAAGGCCACTCATTATACTTTGGAATAGTTCTAATTGTTAGGACCTTTTCCCTAACATGTTTCTTCAGTTGGCCCACTTGCCACATCCATCCCTTGATTGATTTTTGTTTTTAAATATTTAATAAATACCTTTTAAAATTAAATTTTACTTTTTTAATTAACAAAAATTTACCACCTCCTTTTCCTACTTCTTCCTCCTTCTCTATTGAAAAATAAAAATAAAACCCTAGTAACAATCACAAATACTCAAGCAAAACAAATTCCTGCATTGAAATAATCAAATTGGAATAATTAAATAATCAACTTGAAATAAAAAAGTGATATGTCTTAATCTGAGCTCTATGTCTATCACCTCATTGTCAGGATCTTGCACATATCATTGTAAATGGTCTAGGATTATAGCTGAATATAATTGTCAAATCTTTCTAAGTTGTTTGTCTTTATAACATTCTTGTTATAATATAAACTGTTCTCTTGATTCTATTTACTTCACTTTCTATCAGTTCATATAAATCTTCCTATGTTTTTCTGAAACCATCACCTTCATCATTTCTTATAGCACAATAGTGTCCCATCACATTCACAAGCCACTTGTTTATCTGCTGTCCAATTTAAGGGCTGGCCTCCCTCAATTTCTGGTTCCTTGCTGTCACAAAAACAGGCACTATAAGCAATTTTTTTAAACATATAGAAACTTTTTTACTTTCTTTGATTTCTTTGGAGTATAGGCTTAGGAGTAGGATAGCTAGTTTACATGTTATACACAATTCAATAATTTCTAGAATCTAGTGTCAAATTGATTTCTAGATTACCTGGGTGAGTTCACAGTTCCACTATCAGTTTCTTAGTATACCTATTTTCCCATATCCTTCACATCTAATTTTGTGTTTTAGAGCCAAACAGGTGGGACAGCTAGGTGGCGAAGTGGATACAGCGCCAGCTCTGAAGTCAGGAGAACCTGAGATCAAATGTGACCTCAGACACTTAACACTTCCTAGCTGTGCGACCCTGGGCTAGTCACTTAATCCCAATTGCCTCTGCAAAAAAAAAAAATCTAGAGCCAAACAGAAGAAGAAATCTACATTCTTTTAAACATGCTAGCTCTTCATGTTTCTGAAATTGGCTATTGTGTCCCTCCTGTCTTCACTTTTCTAGGCTAAATATCCCTAATTCCTTCAGCCAATCCTCCTATGGCACAAATTTAAGGTCCTTCAAATAGACAAGTTGCCCTTTTCTGAATATCATATAGTTTAAGATCTTTCTAAAATGAGCCATGCAGAACTAAATGCTTATTTCAAATGTGGTCTGTCGAAGGCAGAATACAGTGATTCTGCCATTTCCATAATACTTGCCTTTTAAAATATGGTCTACCATTGCATTGAATAATTAGGTGGTACAGTGGACAGAGTGTCAGGCCTAGAGTTAAGAAAATTTATTTTCCTGAGTTCAAATCTGATCTCAGAAATGTATTAGCTGTGTGACCCTGAACAAGTCACTTAACCTGGTTTGCTTCAGTTTCTTCATCTGTAAAATAAGTTGGAGAAGGAAATGGCAACCACCCTAGTTGCCAAGATAACCCCCAAAGGGCTTATAAAGAGTAGGACACAATTGAAAAATGCGTGAACAACATGGCTCATGTACAGTTAGATTTAAGGAGGTTGTTTTCCTCTGAGAACAGTTAATATATTCTTCCTAGGTGACTGAATGCCAGGGACTGCCTCTTAGTGCTAATAATCAATCAAAAACATTCATTGAACAATTACTATGTGTAAGGCATTATACTAAGGACTGGAGGTGAAAAAGAAAAAAAAGAAAGGAAGAAAGAAGGAAGGAAGGAAGAAAAGAAAGAAGGAAGGAAGGGAGAAAGAGAGAGAGGGAGGAAGGAAGGAGGCCAGGAGGGAAGAAGGAAGAAAGGAAGCAAGGAAGAAAATAAAGAAAGAAGGAAAGGAGGAAGAGAGGGAAAGAAGGAAGGAAAGGAGGGAAGGAAAGAGGAAAGGAGAGAAAGAGAGAAAGAGAAAGAGCAAGGGGAAGAGAGAGAGAGAAGGAGGGAGGGATAGGGAAAGGAAGAGGGAGAGGGAGAAGGAGGGAGGAAGGAAGGAAAAGAAGAAAGAAAGAAAAAAGAAAGAAAGAAGAGAAAAGAGAGAAAGGAAGGAAGGAAAAAGGCAAGGAAGAAGGAAAGGAAGAATGGAAGAGAAAAGGAAAAAGAAAGGGCAAAAATATGGGCCCCATTTTTAATGAGCTCATATTGTAGTGAAACCCAATTTTAAGTCATCACCATAGGTCATCCACTCCTGCCTGTAGTGAAACCAGAAAGTAGGGGGAAAAAACCAGGATAAATTTAGCCCTCAGTTTATTTTGTTTTTTTTTCAAGTAACAAGTCTATGTTTTTAATTAATTTGTCCCTTCTACTCCCTACCTTCCCAATAGAGCAATTAAAAAAACACACCTTGAAAGCAAATTCTTAAAACAATAACTGCAAAGTCTAAGAAAACAAATTCCCATAATAGCCATGTCCAAAGATATGGTGTATGTATTATGTATATATATGAATTTGAAATTCATCACCTCTATGACAGGAAGGGAGTGGTATATTTCATTTTCATTCTTTTAGACTCATAGTTTATCATTAACTCAGAGTAATGAAGTATTTCCAAAATTTTTTTTCTATAATATTATTGTTGCATTAATTGATTTCCTAGTTCTGTTCATTTAGTTCTGTCTCAGGTAATAAAGGTTATTCTAGTTTTCTCTGACAATTTCCATTTTATCATTTTTTTTATGGTGGTATTCATATATCACAATTTGTGGAGCCATTTCCCTGATAAAATGTCTTTTTGGTTTCCAATTTTGGAGTCTTAAGGAAAGAGCCACTTATACCTATTTTTGTATTTTTATTTCTTTGGGAAATAAGGCTAACAGTGGTATAACTGGACCAAAAGATACATACAGTTTGGCTGCTTTCTGGGCACAGTTCCAAATTGCTTTCCAGAATTGATGGCCCAATTCACAGTTCCACCAACAGTATATTAGTATGCTTATGATGTGGCAGTCAAGAAGGGAATATCAGCTCTACAGAGTTGTATTATTCTGTGGTAAGTATTTCAAGTATTTATTTATCATTCCAATTTAGGAAAATCCTGCCTAAACATTAGATTAACCCATATAGGCTGTCTTGCCAAAAGTTATATTATTACTACTATTATTGCTTTTTTATTTAAATTCATTTAAGTCCAGAAATATTCTAGGTAGTACCTAAGTAGTATCCAGTGCATTCTACAGTCTTTACTACTCAATTAGATAGGTCTCATACTTGAGATGATGAAGTAGTTTCATTTAGAAAAAAAGTAGCTATAAATGGTTTTTAATTTAGTTTACATGTATTAGATTACCTTTTAGGGTCCTTCTAATTCTGAGATTCCATGAATTTATGACTTCACAAAACCATTAGATTTGTAAACAGCAATTGTATGCTTCACTTAAAATGAAGGACCTAGGGATCATATCGTACGGATCAGTTGAAAGAATTGAGAACGCTTAGTTAGAAAAAGAAAAGACAAGACCTGGGGATAAGAGTCAAAAAAGACTCTTAGATGCAATAGATGGAAATTCTAAAAAAGATTTTGCTTAGATATAAGATGCTTGCCATAAGTGGGATAGGTTTCTTCAGAAAGGAGTAGCTTTACTTTCAACAGAAATCTTCAAATCTAGATGATGTCACTGTGCTCTGAGAGGTTGAATATCATGGCTTCTGAAGTCCCTTCTCACTCTGAAATTCTGTGAGTCTTGTGTACTCAAGGATGGTAGTTCTATTAGGCAAACAGACAGCCAAGGGCACTAGTTCAAGCTCTGGGTCAATGAGACTACATTTCCTTTTCAATTCATCATTTATTTCTGTCAGTGGCCTAATAGAATGTAAGCTCCTTGAGGGCAGGGACTGCTTAATTATTCAACTTTTAAAAAAGATTTAATTAATTAATTTTAAAAATTAAAGGGCTCAGCACATGACCTGTAAATATTGATCTTCCTCCACTATATTGTTGTGTTATGTATGTGATCCTGAGTTTTTGAGAATTATCCTCCAAAAGCATCTGTAATAATATTTATATTTATAAATGGCACAAGAATAAGAATTCAACATGAATTTCACAAGTTATACTAATCAGAGGTAGGAGATTGTACATAAATGCTTATTTAATTTCAGTGAGCCAAATAGAATGCCATAGAAACAGGCACATATTGCTGAATTATTATGGAAGAAAACAAAAACCTCTAATCCAGGAAGGAAAGTTTGGCAGGATGGAGGTATTGTGTTGTGACCATAAGAGCATTTGCTGGACCAGAGAATTAGATTCTAATTCTGACTCTGCTATTTACCAGCTAGGAAAGCACACTCAAATGGGCAATGAATGTGGTCATAGAACCTATTTAGACATGTTCACCCCAGCAGTGCTGATGTCTTCTGGTGATGTCACTGTACTTCTTCCAAATCTCTTTTCCACTGGTCTCAGCCAATCAACCAGTATTTATTTAGGGCCTACTATGTGCTGGGTACTTTGCTAGTTGCAGGAGAAACAAATACAAAAGAATGAAACAATCATTACTTGTAGGAGCTTACATCATAATGAGGATATCAACAAATAAAGACCAATAATTCCAGGTAGATACTAGTTCCCTGGGCACAAGCCCACTGGATGTGTTCTGGCTCTTAGATGCATACAACTATAGATATGGAGATATTCTCTGCTTCTAGATTCTGGCTTTAACTGAGCCATGGAACTGTCTATTGCTGGAGTTCCCTGCCCACTCCCACCCCTACTTCTAGGCTCCAAGCTGTTTTGCCAACATAGTCAAAAGCAGGATGTGCCAGGCATCCAGCTGGCTCAATCATCCTGTCATGTCAAACGAAGGGCTCACACAAAGATGATAATTGATTTTCTATGATGCAATAGATATTTTTTTTCAATCAATTCTTTAGCAAGCATTTACTACCAACCCACTGTTCTTTAAACTATGATGATACCTAGATGCCATAGTGAATAGAGTGATGGTCCTTGAATGAGGAAGACCTGAGTTCAGTTCTTCCCTTAGATACTAACTGTGTGACATTGAGTGAATCAATCTCTCAACCTCAGTTTTTCTATCTTCAAAATAAAGGTAATAATAACTAATCAGAGCAGCATGTTGTGCTGATCAAATAGGATTATAAAGTAAAACCCTTTACAAACCTTAAAGCACTATATAAATATTAGATATTAGTAATAGTTGCACCTACTTATATTTCTTCTTATATAAATAACAAATTATTGAATTAGGGCTAAGGATACCTCCCCTCAGGTCCCTCCCTACTCCATTTCTCACTTCCTCATCCAGAAATGCAGGGAAATCTTGAGCAAAGACTTACTCAACCAGGCTGAGAAAATTGGTGAATTCTGTTCATTGGGTTGGGTCAGATAGGTCTGCGATAGAATTGGATTCCCTCTCTGATATGTATATTGGTAAGTCTCTTTGACCAAGGCTTGGGTAATCCAAGTCACTCCCAAGATCCTCATTAAAAAGAGCCCACATATCATTAAAATACTCATTTTCTCATTGTTAACTGAAAAGAAAGAGTTGATTTTCATCCTCAGGGACACTCACTCTTCCAAAAGCATATAAACTGTGAGCCCACTGCCATGAGTAGTCTTTGGTATTTGAAAGTGCTATTGACTTTATTAATAAACATGCTAGCCTTATAAATAAAATGATTAAATTACCCAGAAATTGTCTCTTAAACTTTAAATGTTATGGGGTTGTAATCAGTATCATATGTATTAAATGTTTTGCAAGCCTTAATGTGTTATATAAATGCTATTTTTATTATTTAATTATATTTTAGCAATTTATTTTGTTATTTATTATTAAATTACAAAATAATTAATTATTAATTATATTAATATAATTATTTTATTATTTGCTTGAATAAATGCTATCATTTATTGTTATTATTATTTTATTTGCCAGGCACAAAAATGGGATCATATACTCCTCTGTACTAGCTGTATGCCTGGTACATCCTGCTTTTGATTGTGGGATCAGGGTGGACCAGGAGTAAGGATGGGAGTGGGCAAGGAACTCCAGCAATAAACAGTTCCATGACCCAGCTGAAGCCAGAAGCTAGAATCCCTAGGACCCTAATTTCAAGGATTTCCAATTATCAGTATCCAAAACTGACATTTCTGCCTCTCTATCTCCACCCCCTCCTCCCCAGATTGATGCTTGAAAAATAAAATGGTAAAATACTTTAAATTTTGCTTCATAAAAACATTTAAAATACATTATAACATTTTAGTACATTATAACCAGATTCCCTCAGAAAGTTATAGAACTCTTTTGTAACATTATTGGGTTGGTTAATATCAATAACTTTGTCTTTTGGGTCTGATGTTGTTTATAACTTTATTAGTTTTTAAGTTTGTAGATCCCAAGAACATAGGCAGACACAGAATTGTGTATTCAATAGGTGATTTGCCAGTTAGGCATAAAGAATTATAAGGAAGGTTTCTTCTGGGATGAATTTACTGAGCTAGACCCAAGCATCTGTTAAGCATTTTGGTTCAACTCACCAGGCATCTATATCTGCTATGTATGAAGCACTGGACCAGCTCCTGAGAGAGATGCAAAGATGGAAGATTCAATCCCTACTCATAAGGAGCCTGCAATCTTGCCGGGAAGATAACCTCAGACAAGAACCCTTAACACTTCTTTGTTGCCATATGTGTTAGAAAGATATAAATAACTAAAACATAGTAATAAACTAAAGGCTTTTCAGCGGAGGTATAAGCTGAATAATATATATATATGTATATATATATATATATATACACATGTATATATATGTGTGTGTGTGTATATATATGGTATATATGATTAGAGCAGTTCAAGAGTTTGCAACTGGATAGAAAAGGCAGTGTGGCTTGTTGATGTTTTGGACTACCTTCCCCTTCTCAGTTTCCTCTGCTCATCTTTTTGAGTGTGAAATATAAGAATATACTTTAATAGAACTATATCTTCTTAAGTTTATATAGAAATAAATCTCTCAATGAGGGAAGGTTTACACTTAGAGACCATACACAAGCTTCATTATTGGATGTCCCTCAGAATTAGACCTGAAATACTAATCATAGAATGTGTCCTTTTTTTTTTTTTTTTTTTTTTTTACAAATAAGGGTTCAAACTTAGTAATCATAAACAAACACAAACATTTCAATGTAAAAAAATGAGTATTTAAAAACTGAAATTTTATTACATGTAATTTTTAGGAAGTATATATGATGTATATATATCATATATGAAATTTATCAAAGTAGTAGAAAAACTTTGCTTTTGCTTCCTTCTGTACTTTTTTGTTTTATTCTGTGCATTTTAAAATGTTTTATTATCTTTCTTTTTTGTTTATAACAACTGACAAACCTAGTACCACCCCCAGGAGAAGTCCTTTCTTATAATTATTAATAACATTTATATGATGCTTTAAGATAAGTGGATTATAAATATAAGTTTCACAACAACCCTGGGAGATAGATATTATAGTTATTCCCATTTTACAATTGAGAAAACTGAGGCAGAGAGGTTAAATTTTTTTTAGCCAGGAACATGCAACTAGTAAATACCTGAAGCTAGATTTGAAATTTGTTTTGATAGGAAAACAAATGACCACATCAGAGAATGCATGGAGTCTATCAATGCATGGAGAGTCTATCAACTCTCCATCAAGAGGAAGTATGTTTACTCATTAGTTTTTCAGGTTATTTTTGTTTGCTCTTTGATCAGATTTTTGAAGTCTTTCAAAGTTGTTTTTCTTCATTTTATTATTATCATCATATACATTATTTCCTGATTCTGCTAATTTTATTCTATATCAGTTCAAATAAATTTCCTTTATTTCTCTGTATCTATCATATTTGTCATTTCTTATAGCACAATAATATTTGATTACAGTCTTATGCACAAATGGTTTGGCCATTCTTTTTTTTATTAAAAGCTTTTTGTTTACAAAATATGAGTGTTTTTTCTACATTGACCTTTGCAAAACTTTTTTTTTGTTCCAAGATTTTCCCCTCTTTCCCCCCCACTCCCCACCCCTAGATGACAGGTAATCTAATACATGCTAAATATGATAAATTATATGACAAATCCAATATATGTATACATATCTATACAGTTATCTTACTGCACAAGAAATACCAGATCTAGAAAGAGAGAAGACAAAAAACAACCTAAGAAGGAAAACAAAATGCAGGGAAATATTCACAGAAAGCATTAAAATGCTGTGTTGTGGTTCACATTCAGTTCCCTCAGACCTCTCTCTGGATTTATATGACTATCTTCATCGCTGAACAACAGGAACTGGTTTGAATCACATCATTGTTGAAGAGAACCACGTCCATCAGAATTGATCATCGTACAGTCTTGTTGCTGTGCATAATGTTCTGGTTCTGCTGATTTCACTCAGTATCAGTCCATGTAAGTCTCTCTAGGCCTCTTTGAAATTGTCTTGCTGGGTGTTTCTTACAGAACAATAATATTCCATAACATTCATATACCATAATTTATTCAGCCACTCTCCAATTCATGGGCATCCATTCAGTTTTCAGTTTCTTGCCACTACAAAAAGGGCTGCCACAAACATTCTTGCACATGTGGGGCCCTTTCCCTCCTCTAAGATCTCTTTGGGATATAGGCCTAATAGAAACACTGCTGGGTCAAATGGTATGCACAGTTTGATAACTTTTTGAGCATAGTTCCTGATTGCTCTCCAGAATGGTTGGATCGGTTCACAGTTCCACCAACAATGTATCAGTGTCCCGGTTTTCCCACATTCCCTCCAACATTTGTCATTATCTTTTCCTGTCATTTTAGCCAATCTGACAGGTGTGTAGTGGTATCTCAGAATTGTCTTAATTTGCATTTCTCTGATCAATAGTGATTTGGAGCACCTTTTCATGTGACTAGAAATAGTTTCAATTTCTTCATCTGAAAATTGTCTGTTCAGAATATCTTTTGACCATTTATCAATTGGAGAATGATTGGCCATTCTTTTGTGAATAGGCCTCTGTTTTATTCCCAGTTCTTTCCTACTCATTACTCTACAAATATACTTTTCCGTCATATCTGATCCAAGTTTATATTTCCACGCTATTGAGAAATTTACATTGGTAATTCTGGGTCAAGGCAAAAATCCTTCTTTCTTATGCAATTATAATAAATTAACTTTGTCATTGTCACTCTATATCCTTGGTACTTTCTTTTGACTAATGGTCCATATTGTTAGTTTTAGGGATCCTTAAAGGAAAAAAAAACTCATGACACTCCTTAGTAAGATTCATAATGGATAGAACACTGGATTTGGGATTAAACAGATTTGAGTTTAAATCTCCTCTTCAATATTTAACTTAAAGAGTGATTGACTATTGGCATGCCCCATGGCCTCTATGAACCTCAGACAATTCTCTAAAATGATCTGCTAAATCAGTGCTTTTCAAAATGTGGTCCAGGACTAGGGGTTTGAAGATCCTCTTAATAGATCTCAGGGGTCAAAACTATTTTCACAATACTAAGACATTTTTTTCTCTAATACATTAAATGTTGATAGATATATTACAATGCAATAAACAAAAGCTCTTGGGGTAGAGTCATTGATAATTTTTAAAGATGTCCAGAGACTAAAAAGTTTGAAAGTCAATGTACTAAATTATGAAAGTATCACCATGCACCTGACAGGTGGGAAAAGGTATAGATCATTGAAGTAGAAAGATGAAGGTGCAGTTTAAAATTTTGTTCAAATTTGATACTTAGTGAAATTATTTTATTAAAATCAGATAGGAAGAGATCTTCTCCCCATCTGTGCTCCAAGGGTTTACACAGTTTATGCAATTATGCTGATTGATTCCCATTTTTTTTTATTGCCTTTGAGAAAGAAAACCCCTTAAGGTTAGTCAACAAAACGTTTCCCATTTTCTTAATGCAAATTATTCTTGTCTCTCTTAAGACCTTTAGGCTGTTGATTTTCCAGTTCAAATTTATACTTATTTATTTATTTTAAAATTTATTTCTTGGCTAACTTCATTATAGAGGTTCAACTGAATTCGAAATACTTCAAGTTCCACGAGGCTGTAAGAAATGGAATTTTGAGTGAGAGCTATACAAGAAATGTATTGAGATGTGCTAAATAAATATTTATGGCAATCAATTCTCTGGAGGAGTGGGACACACTTTCAAGTTTAATATGCATTAATAACATTCTCTTCACTACTTTCTTAACTCATCAACAAAACATCAAACTTTGATTTGTAGTTTGCCAATTTCTGAGTTGAAAATGCTCATGCTGAAAATTGGTTTACCAGATGACTGCAAGTGGCTCCAGAAAACCCATGGCTGTATTTCTTTGAGTAACTAATCAATTGCTCACAAACTAGCCTGAAAAAATGAGATTGAACTCAAATTAACAATGTCATTGAGCATATTTTGGTGTTAGGCATTTTAATTTTTTAGAAATTTAATTGGATTCATCAGCCCAACTCATATTTGAAGAAGGATTTTCTCCACAATAGTACCCACAAGTTATCCTCCCAACTGTTTAAAGCCCTTCTGTAAGTAGGAAGTTTTCTATGTTAGTGGTGCCACTTACACTAATGGGGGGGAGAGAGTTCCTTCCTTGCCTGAAGGGTTTGCTCTTCTCAAAGTAATTTAGGAACAGATTGAATTAGATATCTACTGAAGATCTTTCTGATTTTGCAATTTCCCCACTCCCTGACAAGATAGAGCAGTCCATTTCAAGTTCAGAGTTCCCAGAAATGATTTATCCTGTCAAGCTTTCCTGACCCCCAGTCATATCTCTGAAGAGCAAGACCCCACATGTATTCCCATGTCTTCTTCTTGGTGGCAGTCATAAATTTAGTTGGATTTAGATAGCTAGAAATACGATGTCCCATAGATAGCTTAAATTTAACATATACAGAACTCATCTTTTCCCTATTATCTTCTGAACTTCCCTATTACTGTTGAGGATATAACCAGCTCTCCAATCATCTTAAGACGTCTTAAGATCCAAGCTTTACCCTCAACTCCTCACTGATTCTCACATCCCATGTCCAATCAATTGCCAAGTCCTACCAATTCTAATTTTGTAACATCTTCTGCATGTGTACTTTTCTGTCATCTGACACTGTGATCTCCCTATTGCAGGCTTTTATCACTTCATGATGGAACTATTTTCTTTTTCTTTTTTTTGTTGTTATTTCTTTTTATTTTTTAATAATAGATTTTTATTTTCAAAATATATGCAAAAATAGTTTTCAACATTCACCCTTGCAATACTTTGTGTTCCAAATTTTTTCCCTCCCTTTCTCCCCTCCCCTAGATAAAAAATAATCCAACATATGTTAAACAGGTGCAATTATTTTATACATATTTCCACATATACTGCACAAGAACAATTAGATCAAAAAGAGGGGAAAAGGGAGAAAAAATGCTGGGATTATTTCAATAGCCTGTTGGTTGATCCCTCTGCCTCAAGCCTATCCCCATTCCAGTCTAGTCTCCAGTCAGTTATCAAATTGCTCTTTCTAAAGTTCAGATCTGGCTATGACACCCCCCTCCCCCATATTCCCTCATTCATTCAACTCTAGTGGCTCCCAGTTAGCTTCAGGATCAATTCTCTCTGTTTTTTTTTTTGTTTGTTTGTTTGTTTTGTTTTTTTTTTCTTTTTGCTGAGGCAATTGGGGTTAAGTGACTTGCCCAGGGTCACACAGCTAGGGAATGTTAAGTGTCTGAGACCAGATTTGAACTCAGGTTTTGCTGACTTCAGGGCTGGTGCTCTAACCACTGCGCCACCTAGCTGCTCCTTCTCTCTGTTTTTTAAAGCCCTTCATAACCTGGTCTCATTTCCAGCCCCCTTACACCTTACTCATCCCCTGTGTCATCTAAGACACAGATACACTGACCTCTTTGCCATTTCTCTCATAAGACCTTCCCAACTCTAAGAATTTTCATTAGCTGTTGGTCACTCCCTAGACTTCTTTTCCTCCTCATCTCCATCTCCTGGCTGATGTGGCTTCCTTCACTTCCCAGTTAAAATCTGACCTCCTGAAAGAAGCCTTTTTTATTTCCCTTAATGTTAGTTTCTTTCCTCTACTGATTATATCCATTTTCCGCTATCTATATTTTGCTTGTGCATATTTTAATTATTAATTTTATTAATTTAACATAAGTTTATTATTAATTTAAAATTAAATCAAATTTAAATTTAATTATTTATTTATTAATTTTAAAGAAGGAACTGTTGGTTTTTTCTCTTTTTTGCCTTTAAAAATATTTCCAATACTTATTTCAATACATACAAAACAATTACAATACATAGTTCCTAATGCATAGTAGGTGCTTAAAAATGTTAAAATGATGAATTTTATCTCTAACTCCAAGTTTCTTATTAATTGTGAGGGTCTCTGTACCCTGTTCCCCTTCTTTGTATAGGGGGAATATATGTTGTATAGCCAACCCCGGCAATTAGGACTTTTAAAAAACAATACAGATGCCCCTGTTTTCTATTGTTCTACCAGGCTTTCTTAAAACATTTTTCTATCTTTTGCATAAATTTGCATTCTTCTGAATGCCCCACTGTCACTCCTAACTGAAAACTTCCAAAACCAAAATCATCCGAGATTTAGAGCAGAGTCATATAGTCTAAACTCTTTATTTAACAGATAAGAAAATAGAGGTCTAAAAAGGTTTGATCTAGTTACCCTCCTCCTTGCAACAACTACTCCAAATATTTGAAGATAGCTTTCATGTTCTCCCTGAGTCGTGGGTTCTTCAAACTAAATTTGTTGATTCCCTACAATCTATCTTCATATGTCATGAACTCAAAGCCCTTCACTAGCTCTTCCTTGCTTTTTAAGGTTAAGTTCACTTGTATTATCTAATCTATATCTTTCCATCTTTTCTAAGAGATACTTTATCAAAAGCTTTGCTGTGATGGAGATAAATGTTATCTACCCCATTCCCTTTATCCATCAGTTTAGCAATCTTGTCACAAAACAAAATTGATTTATTCTTCCAATTCTGTACTATCTTCCAAGTTCACATAAAAACTAGGGCTCATAGGGCTGTGTTTCTCTGGGGATGGAATGCTGCTAGATCTCCAGCTGAGTCAGGAGTATTGACTATGCTAAGCCTGGCCAGTGGGCAGAGCTGTATATAGTGTCAAGGGAAGAGAGGTGGAATGGAAAGCAACTGAGGAAAAGAGAGCCTGAATGAGTTATAACACAAAAACTACAGTGAAAAGGCAGACAGGAATCCAATAGGAGCAGTCATACTATTTATACAGATATGAAACAGAAAAAAAAGAGGGACACATAGACTCAAAGTGGGATACCAAGTAGATATCAGCAGTCTTGAGGTCAGACAGTTAGGGACATTGAAGGCATGGGCATGCTGTATCTAAATGGTATTTGCCAACCACACAATAGCATCTTATTGTCAAATCAGGCTTTCTGAAAGGCTGCCAGGGACAATGCTACATTTTAAAAATGTTTATGAGAAGGAAAATCCTTTTTTATATCATGTGGCAGTTTTTTTTTGTTGTTTTAGTTGTATATTTATTAATTTATTTGTAATTGAAAGAAAACTTGGTCTAAAAGAGAGAACTGACAAATGTACAAAGTGTTTATAATTCTTTGCTACATTGTAGTTTAGCATCATCAAAGTTCATTTTGGATGTAAATTTGTAGCTAAAAACTTCAAAAATATAAGTTGTCTTCCATGTGCATCATTCACATGAATTCAGTAAACAATATGTAGGCAGGGAAGTACTAAACAAATAGCTAATATGAATTTGTTTGTGGAAACTGAGGAATTTACAATAACAATTTAGGATCAGATTATGGCCACCCAACATTGTAGAAGGGTCATCTTTTTATGGAGCACAGATTTTTTAATTCAATTATCACTATGCAAAGAAATAGAAGCTATGCAACACATTGCTGCAGGCTACAAAAATTATCTACAGAATATCTAAGGGCAGCTATAAGGCACAGTGGATAGAGCACAGATTCATCTTTCTGAGTTTAAATCCACTAGCTCTGTGACCCTAGGCAAGTCACTTAGTGCTGTTTACCTCAGTTGCCTCTTCTGTCAAATGAGCTGGAGGAGAAAATGGCAAACCACTCTAGTGTCTCTGCCAAGAAAATCCAAAATGGGGTCACAGAGTCAGACATGATTGAAAAATGACTGAACAACATGGAATATCTTAGAAGACATAGCCCAATAGCTAGAATTATTCATCAGAAGCTTTCTGTCTTTCAAGAACTGACAGTTGACAAATCCTCATATACAAATACAGATCTCAAAATGCCCTGAAGAGCTCAACCAATAATCTGTACCAGAATTGAACCATTTGATCAAAGACCAAGCTGTTGCCCACAATTTCTCAATCATAATATTGATCCATAAAAATTTAAGAATTTTTTAAATTGATGTCTCCATACCAAATACTCATAATCTCTTAGCTGTGAGGAGAGGAAAGCTTTGAAAAATGCTGATATTAAGAATAAATCAAATTAATGTGGAAATAGGATGAGGTACATAGCATCCCCATCATTCTATCTTCTGCTAAAACTATATGGAAAATGCTCTTAGTGGGTCTGCAGAAAATGAGCTTAAATCTTCATAGTTTTATTCAACTTTAAAATGTATTTATTTTACCCACCTGTGCAATAGTCCACAAAACTTTAATATAAAATAATAATAGCAAGATAATGACTTGCCCCTTTGATCAGGACAAACTGCTGGGGCCAGTTTGTAATAGCTTGTGAGAGCTGATTGTAAAATTTTCATTGTGAGTACTTACATCTCAGAAATTGGCAAATGCTACAAATCAGAATTTGGTTTATTGTTTTGTTGATTATCTAGCCTTAATAAAGTATTGGACAAAATGTTTATCATGCAGATTAAAACTTTAAAGTGTGTCTTCACATATTTGGCTGTGGAGAAATATGCCAGAAGCCCTTGCCCAGGACTTAAATTTCATTAAACAAGATCAAAATTCTTTTTCTTTTAAAATGTATTGATTTTTTCTTTTTACATTATAAATATTTATAGATTATTCCTAACCCATAAGAGGTCTCTTTTAACAAGTAAACCAATTAAACAAAGCTAATCATATTTCATCTGAAAGAAAATACAACAGAGAATGATTTTTCACCAACAATTATAACATTAATATAACAACTTGAGATTGGCAAAGCACTTTATATCACTTGAGTTTTATAACAATTCAGAGAGATATTACAGATATCAATATTCCTATTTTGTAGATATACCCCTTGCTAGACCTGTTCTTTATTATTATTATTCTTTATCAACAAGTCTTATAACCATGACCTGTTTGGGAACTTAATCACTGCCTATGCTTATGTTCCCCATAGATTTCTGACTCCTACCACATTCTCATTGCTAGAATTTCTTTGTATTCGCTCGGCTTGTACCCCACTCAATATGTCCCAATCTATGCTGACAGGTATTATGACTTTAATGTCTATTATGTGTTCACTTTAACCTAGCAACACAATGGATTTCTTATATCAAGAGGGACAGTTCAAATGATTTGCTATGATTTGCTGATAAATGATTAATTTCCTGCCCTTCTCTTGTATTCTGCCATTTCAATCATTTGGTACAAACTCCATATCATAGAGGCCAAAGAGGTCATGACTGCTGATATATAGTAAAAGTTGCCCATTACCTCTGATGCTTTATCCCCTTTATGTTACAGAATTCCTCACTGATCTCCTTGCCAATTCTCAAAGCACCTGGAGGTGAGAACAAGATTTGGTCCAAATTGGACACTTGGCAATATTATCTGGAAATCCCCTGATGGATACCCAATGAGTTCACTCCCTTCCACCTGGGACATTCTTTCTTACTCAATTGAGAGATATCCCAAGGGAGGATGCTCAGAAACATACCTTAATGGGGGGAATGTTCAGTAATATTAAGAAGTTTTCGTTTGCCCCAGGTTTCTCCTCCCTCACAGCAAAAATCTATGAGGCATCTAGCTGGCACAGTGGATAGAACACCAGCAATGGAATCAGGAGAATCTGAGTCCAAATCTGGTCATAGACATTCTTATTAGCTGTGTCCCTCGGCAAGTCATTTAACCCTAATTGCCTTGCCCCCCAAACAATAAAAACAAGCCTCAAAATATAAAATCCACAAAACAACAAGAATCTACTTTGCTTGTCACATCCACCACTAATAATCAACCTTGGGAAGTCTATTTTCCTAGAATCCTGCTTTATACCCAAGGGTACTTGGTCTTTCTCCAGATTTGTTTTACTGAGCTGTCCTAATCTCAGAAATATAAACATGTGCTGCTTATGATCTGCCTCTTTGGTGGATGATCTAAAATATTTCCCTACTAGAAAGATGTCATTATGGTGACCAAGAAGTTGTTCCCTGGGGTCATCCCATGCTTTGGATAGATAGATAGATAGATAGATAGATAGATAGATAGATAGATAGATAGATAGATAGATAGACAGACAGATAGAAGGAAAAAAGACAGATAGATAGACAGACAGACAGGTAGATAGATAAGACAGACAAATAGGCCAGGGTGCATGTAAAAACAAGAGTTAGTTGGCCTGAAGTGCTATCTTAGGTTGCATTACATCCAAGAAAACATATTTCCTAGAACATTAAATCTTAACATCTTTTGAAATTGAAATGAGTAAAACTCTTTAGCTCTTTCAGGATTAACACTCCTGGCTGACATTTCAGACCTGTCCACCTCTCTAAGAGACTTTTGCCTTGTAATAATCATATTTGTTAACTCTACCTTGACATGAACAAGAGGAAGCCTCTTCTACCTATCAGAACATTTACCTATTCTGCACATAATCTTCATTAAAGTTACTGCAGTTGTAACTTTGTTAAAAAGTGTCCATCAGTTATTTTAATCTCTAATAATCCATTTCTGCTTGACGACCTAATACCTATCTACCTCTGTAGAAGGTAGGATTTGAGATGAATTTTGAAGAAAGACAAGTGAGCTAGGAAAAGTGAAGACATGGGGAAGCACTCATTGAAAAGATATGGAAACTGGAGATGGACTATCTCATGGGAGAAACAGCATGAAAGTCAATGTAATTGGAATGTAGAGTATAAAGAGAGAGTTGCGGGGGGCGGAGCCAAGATGGCGAACTGCAGACAGCATTCTCTGTGAGCTCCTGAGACCTTCCCTCAGACCCAGACAAATTGAGCCTATGAACTCGTTCTGGAGTGAGAGCTCCACCAAACACTTGGAATACAACAATATCAAATATCTACTTTGAAAGAACTCTGGAGAAGGTCAGTTTTAGACTGGCAGGGGATCGAGCAGCTCCCAGCGCTCAGGCGCCAGTACACAGCCGCAGCCGGGGTGCAAGTCCGGGGCTGGGACAGACCAGATTTTAGGCTGCCAGGAAGTCCCTAGGAGACAATTGGACCACTTTGCTCTGCTTGCGGGCAGGTGCTTTGGCATATCTACCTTTGGTAAAGGGTGGATTGAGAGCAGCTGAAAGTGTGGTCCTAGTGCGGATCTAGTGTGATCAGCCCCAGACCGGAAGTCAACTAGGCAAACTACCCCAGGGCAAATTAAAACTGCTGCAGAATTCCCTGATGGTGACTGATACCTCAGCTGAAAACCATGAGCAAGAAGCAGAAGAGAGCTCTCACCACAGACAGCTTTTTTGGAGAGAAAGTAGAGAAGTCCTCAGATCCTGAGATTCTGAAAACAATCCCAGATGAAATCACAAAGATGGACATGAGTTGGCTTTTTCAGAAGGCTTACCTGGAAGATTGCCTAAAGAATCTCAAAAGAGAGCTAGAAGAAGATTGGGGAAATAAATTGAGAGCAGTGCAAGAAGGAAATATCGCCCTGCAACAGAGATGTGAAAAACTGGAAAATAAATCTGGTGAATTGGAAAAAGACAGCAATTCACTGAAAAATAAAATTGGTGAATTGGAAAAAGTCACCAACTCACTGGAAAATAAAAATAGTGAATTGGAAAAAGACAACAATTCACTGAAAAACAAAATTGGTGAATTGGAAAAAGTCACCAACTCACTAGAAAATAAAAATAGTGAATTGGAAAAAGATAACAATTCACTGAAAAACAAAATTAGTGAATTGTAAAAAGACAACAATTCATTGAAATATAAAATTGGCAAAATGGAAAAAGAATGCAATGAACCAAAAAATTCAATTGGCCAGTTACAAAAGGAGCTAAAAAGATAACTGAAGGAAATAATACCTTAAAAATTAAAATTGAACAAATAGAAATGAATGACTCAATAAGACTTCAAGAATCAGTCAAACAAAAACAAAAAAATGAAAAAATAGAAGAAAATATGAAATACCTCCTAGGAAAAACAACTGACTTGGAAAACAGATCCAGGAGAGACAATCTAAGGATTATTGGACTCCCTGAAAGCCACGATGAAAAAAAGAACCTTGATGTTATCTTCCAGGAAATCATGAAAGAGAATTGCCCTGTTTTAGAATCAGAAGGCAAAGTTGGCATTGAAAGAATTCACCGATCACCTCCTGAAAGAGACCCCAAAATTAAAACCCCAAGGAATATCGTGGCCAAATTTCAGGACTATGGCACCAAGGAAAAGATATTGCAAGCAGCTAGAAAAAAAAAAAAACAGTTCAAATACCAAGGAACTGTCATTAGAATTACACAGGGTCTGTCAGCTTCCACATTGAAGGATTGAAGGGCCTGGAATCAGATATTCCGAAAGGCAAAAGAACTTGGATTACAGCCAAGAATAAGTTATCCAGCTAGAATGAGCATCATCTTCCAGGGAAGAAGATGGTCATTCAATGATACAGGAGAATTTCACCTATTTCTAATGAAAAGACCAGATCTGAACAAAAAATTTGACCTCCAAACACAGAACTCAAGAGAAGCATAAAAAGGTCAAAAGGAAAGAACTCTCGAGAACTATATCTCTACTAGGGGTATCCTTAAAGAATGGGGGTATAATTTGATTTTACTTTGATAATAATGGAAAAGAAATTAAAGGTGGAAGGTATATCATACTGTAAAAAAAGGGGGGGAGGGGAAAGGAGGTAAAATAAAGTAAAAAAAGGAGGTAAAATAAGGCAAAGTCTCATGAAGAGAAATAGAAAATCTAATATAATTGAGGGAAAGAAGGGAGGGCGATGAGTATTGTGTAAATCTTACTCTCATTAGGTTGGGCTCTAAAAGAGTATATCAGACACATTTGATTTCAGGGAAAAACTTGGCCCTCTGTATAGGGAAGTAGGAGGGAAAGGAAGAAAAGAAAGGGATAAACTAATAAAAGGATTAGGGGAAAGGTGTAAAAAAGAGGGAGGGTTCTAAAGGGGGGAGGACTGTTAGAGGGAGGTGGTCATCAAGAGAGAGTTGAAGTATAAGAAGATTGGAAAGATAGGAAGGGGCTAAGTTCTAAAGAACTTTAAAAGTCAAACAGGTAATTTTAATATGTGGATGAAATATAAAATGGTATAGCATTTGTTATAATTAGGTTAGAGTTCCTAGAGCTTGTGTACAGAATAAAAATTGGGGGACATCCACAACAAGAGAGATGTCTCCTCACCCAAATGGTTGCCATATCTTGATAATTTCCAAGAGGAGCTATAAACTAGTTTAGCCTGATATTGTGCCACAAAGACCATGTAGATAACTCCTTGAGAAAAACTTTTGAAAAATCCATGCCTGAACCTAACACAGAGTTCTACAACATTTCCTCAGTACTCCTTGTTCCACAACAAATTGAAAACCCTATTACCTTGGATTCTGTGCTAGCCTCTAAGGGGATGA
This sequence comes from Myrmecobius fasciatus, assembly GCA_023553655.1. Classification (NCBI taxonomy): domain Eukaryota; kingdom Metazoa; phylum Chordata; class Mammalia; order Dasyuromorphia; family Myrmecobiidae; genus Myrmecobius; species Myrmecobius fasciatus. The sequence goes on along the minus strand of JAJPUD010004909.1, from coordinate 19,263 downwards.
TTGACCCACTCTGTTCTGAATGTTTCATCTACATCTTCATGCAGTGAAGAAGTTAAGGAACAAGTTCATTCTATGCAGAAAGACCAAGAAGAATTTAAGAATTCCAGATTTCAGCCTATTGATTATATTCCCTCCTTTGAGACGATCTCCTGATTCCCAAATCTTAGTAGTAGGGCAAATTCCCTTTGTCAGAATTTAGTGACTCCTTTCCTCTATAGCATTTGTATGTTATTCTATGGGATTATATTCTGTTTTATATAAAATACTTGACTGGGATGCCTTAAAATTAGAATAATGGTTAAGAGTCTGAGTGATGAAAAATCAAAAACAAAAAATAACAGAGGTTAGGCAATTATGATTTTATAGGTCACCAAAAGTGAGAAGGAAAGAAAAAAATTTTTTCAAAAAGAGAATGATATGTTAAATGTTGTCCTGCCCTTGACTTCACAAATGAAACTAAACAGGATATCCAGAGCACGTCATACAAGAACTGCTTAGTCAACAAGTCCTTGTCCAGACAGTTTTACTGATATATAGTTATTTTTAATAGTATTCTTCATTGTGCATGTCTCTTAACATTTTCTTTTGAAAAAAGTTTGTATTATCTTTATCAAAGAAAAATGCAGTCTTTTGGCTCTATGTATGAAATAGATTTGTTCCTAATATATAACTCTCAGTGCCTTCCAACTTTTTTGTTTGATTTCAAGAAATTTCTCTGACAAAAGAGAATAAAGTTATTCCCTTCCTAGCCCTTATTGGATATAATCTTCTGCCCATTTGATGTTATCATTAGGGGAGGGAGGTGGTTCCATGGACAAAGCATTGGATTTGGAGTTAGCAAGATTTGAGTTCAAACTGAGACTAAGACAATACCTAGCTTTCTCCCTGCAGAGAAAAGGTAGTACCATCTCTTCAATAAGGCATAAGATCAGGCAAGTCATTTAACATGATCGGCCTCAATCTCTTCATCTGTAAAATGGGAATAGTAATAACACTTACCTTTCAGACTTGTTCAGAGTATAAAACTAGATAATATTTGTAAAACACTTTACAACCTTAAAAATCCGATACAAATGCTAGTTATTATTATCTTTATTGATAGAACTATTCTGGATGTTCTGACTGTTCCTAATCACTTAGAATTAACTCACACTGCCCTCCATGACTAAATTGTCTTTTTCTCCATCTCTTTAACTATTTCAATTCGTACACAACCTTTAAACTCAATCCAAATACCATCTCCTCTAGGAAGCCTTCTCTCATCTCCCTAGTAACTGATAACCTTCCCGCCTTCATCCTTAAATAACACTTTATTTTACACCTCTCTGTTATACTTAACATTTGTCGGTCTATGTATATTCATCTGTGTGTAGAGTGTGGTAATTTGGTCACTCTGGGTGAGTGTGGAATAATGGGGAAGGGAGACATAAGGCAAATCGAGCTCCACCCAAGCTTTTTCAGCTTTGTCTTGATATGATATACTTGGAGCATAATTGCCATCATAAAAGTGGAAAGGTGTTGAAAGGAACTTTCTCATTCCAAGTCAAAAAATAAACTGAACCCACAGAGATGTTGCCTGAGGCAGAAACAATGAAGTTAAAAGACCAACAATCTCAGCCTGAGGGTGTCTGCTGGCTCCTTGTTGAGTAAAGCTCCAAGAATGGAGCTTTCTCCCAGCAGGAAGAGGTAGCATGGTCCCTCCAAAAGACCAGAAAACTAACAGTGAGCAGCAGAGGCCTCCTAAAACCAAGCAAAGGAGTCCCCCAGCTCAGTGAATAAAGCATCCTTTCCAGAGACATCATCACAGGATATCAGGGACATTTCACAAGAGCAAACAGCAGTGTCAGATGCTCTATTTGGTCTTGCCATGTCTGTTCTATCCACCAATGCTCTCCTTGTCTTCTCTCCACGTACATGTATTTCCCCTTTTATGCCCCTCCATTCACGCCTTCTTTTTCACAGGTAATCTGGCTACCTATGAGGAGGGATCCCCTGGTATGTTTGGGCAGACTCTTTGGTCACTGATTTTGCTGTGTTGTTGAATTCTATGTTCTTTGCTTTGAACTAGTATTCCCCTGACTGGCTCATAAAACAAACACATCAGTAAAGGATCATGAACTCTGATTTTGAATGAATGTTGACTCACACTCATGCTATGGCTCCAAATTGGGGGTGACAGATATAGAGGGTCATAAATGAAGGAGAGTCCCAGGTGCAGCATCTATATATCCTGACTAAATTTTATGCCCCATGAAGCCAGGGATCTCTGTCAGTGCCTAATGCAGTGCCTATTAAGTGGGCACTTAATAAATCTTTATTGAATTGAAATTTAAACACCTGAATTTGTTGGGAAATTGTTTATTATCGTTCATTCTTGAAGAGGACTCAAATGACATCACTACATTGGTATCAAGGTTTAGCAAGTCCTACTGTGGCTGATAGACCAATATGAATTCAGAAGGCTCTTCCATAGATCGGGCACAAATAGTCTGCATGAATGTCTAGAGCAGAGAAATCTCTAAATTTGTGCATCTTCAATTTCTTTTCTGTTTTGCTTTCTTTGAAGTGGGTGAACCAAGCTGGATGGTCCTATGCCAGTGTCTCCCATGTCATGTAATCGGTTCTAAAGTTCTTGAGACTGAGAATATTCTTGTATTGCTTCTTCCGAGCATCATATGAGCACCTGCCTTGCATGAGTTCTCCATAAAATAGTCTTTTTGGCAAATGTACATTTGGCATTTGAACAACACGGCCAGCTCATCAGAGGTATGCTCTCTTTTGGCAGTTGAGTCAAGGAAAGACCTCAGTGTCTGGTACGTTATCCTGCCAAATGATCTTTAGAATCTTCCTAAGATAATTCAAATAAAAGAAATTGTGTTTTCTGGCATGTGCTAGTATTCTGTCCAGATTTCACAGGCAAACAAAAATGATTTCAGCACAATAGCTCACTAGACCTTCAGTTTGGTAGACAATCTAATATCTCTTTTCCCCCACACTTTCCTTCAGGGGCTTCCAAACACTGAACTAGCTCTAGCAATGTGTGCATCAACCTCATCATTTATGTATATATATATATATATATATATACATATATATATATATGTATCCCTGGAAAGTATACTGCCAAGAGAAGCGAACTTATCCACAGTATTCAAAATTTCTCCATTTAATACAAGCGATAGTTCCACATATGAATGAGGATGATGGCTGGTGGAGAACTTCTATTTTCTTGGTGATAATTGTTAGTCCATATTAATACAAGAAGTAGGGAACTGAAGCAAAGAATACTTTGTTGCATCTCATCTTCAAAACTGCAAACAATAAATCATGCACCCATTATCCCTCTACTTTAGTCTTGGCTCTAGTCATTTTAAGTTAAATAACTTACCATCAATCTAGTAGATATATTTACCTTCATTCAAGGTGCCTGACAATATTGCTGAAAATATTGTGCTAAAAAGCATGGAAGCAAACACATAGTCCTGCTTTATTCCACTGATGGCTGAGAAAACATAAGAGCAGCACCTGTTTCCCAGAATCCCACATTTTTTCTGCTCCATTTTTTTTGGCTCAGCTTTTTCTCCAAGTCAACGATGAACTATTCTCACTCAGAAAAGTCCTTTAATATGATGACGCTAAGTTTTTTAGTTGTTGTCTTGCCTTGGAACTGCTGCTTTTGCTGAATAAGAATATTTAGTTTGGAGAGAATAAGTCTAGCTCTATAAATTGCCAATGTTTGCTGTGAGGGTGTATCCATGAAGTTTTTATGCCTTTAGGTCAACCAAAGACAGTGTTGGTGATGAGAAGATCATGAGATGCAAAAGTCTTTAGTAGTAAATAAGTATTGCTGTTTCTGATAATTTCTCCTAAGAACTCCCTGCCATGTCTGATAGTGTGTGTCAACTCTTGCATTAAAATCATCCAGACTGATCCACGTTTAACAACTCATGAGGGTTTGTCATGGGGTGTCCAGATCTGTTCATGGGAGAGATAAGGGTGCCAGCCCCATGCCCTGATTCATAGACAAGGAGTGAAGAGGCGGGACTCAGCAGAGTAGTGAAAATAGGAGTCCGATTTATTCAGGATTACACCAGTGTTAATATACATTTACCTAAGGTTTATATAATTGGTTACAGATGCCTAAATTCTCAGATTACTACTACCTCTGTATTCTAATAATAGTCAATACATAGTACACAAAGTATTCAGATAGCAGATAACAGATAATAAAATGTCTGGCAGATGTCCTCCAGATGCATTTCTTAAAAGTCAATAATCATGCCTTCCTCCAAAGATTCTTGGTACTAATAATCAGCAAGGTTAGACATGTCTTCTGACTTCTCAGAAGGCCTGCCATTTGCCGGGGGGATGGAGAAGCCAAGCCAGACTTGATTAGCAAAGTTCTCCAAGGGCAAAAGGGTCTGATATCTTTCCCAGGGATCCCTTTATTATTTGTGACTCTTGACAATGGTGGAACCATATGTACTGATGATGGTAGCATGGCACTTTCTTACAAGTGGCAATCACATTGTCACAAACTTATCATTTGCTCATTTTATTAGGCATACAAGCTTGTTGATTATTTTGTTTTGATTGTAAAACCTACATGAACTTCATGGCACCTCCCTTCACTATGGCCACTCCAAAAAAAAAAAAAGAAATGTATATTCATCTCTGACTGTGGTAAGCTAGACTTCATTTGCCAGCCTTGTTTCACTTAGGGGTTTTATTTGGATGTGATATTTACTGTGTTCCCTTACAAGAGCTGTTTGTCTTTCAGGTCTACTGGATTTCATGTTCTCCATAAGTACACACATCCTATGTACTCATGGTGAATGGAATCAACTTTGCAGGAGTTTTTGTACTTTCTTGTGTTTATTTCAGGATGGGATCCCCACCTGTTGTGGTAGGCAAGCCAAGATTGGGTGAAGGAAAAGATTTTTAGGGTATCTTATAGCCTCTTCCTCACACCAGGAGGTAAATAGTTTGGTCCTTCAGAAAAGCTGCTCAGACACCCAAGAGACTACCAAATACTGTTGTGTCCAGACTAATTCTCTGGAGGACCTCAGGACCAGCCCGAGTCCTTGGTCTTAGAGGAGGAGTCATGAGATGGGACTCACATGGATGGTCAAACATGGAATCCATTTATTCCAAATTCTCTCACCTTATATACCCTAACACACTTATATAACTAAAACAACACTCTGCATGTGCTAGCTATATACTGCACATGCAGGACCAGCTAAACAACTTGCTATATGTAGATGACTCTTTGCAATTTGGTATCACTCTGCTTTAACTACAGTACAGGTTGTCACAGCCTCCTTACTTCCCAGGAAGGCTGAGAGCCCTTAGGGGAGATGGGGAGCCGAGCCAGACATTGTCAGCAGATTCTCTTTGGGCTAAAGTATCTTATACCTCACCCAGAGTTCCCTTACTATCTGAGGCCCTCTACAAAATCCCACTGCTATTTGAGTCCAGTGAAAAGATAACCCTTTGGCTTGGGCTACCTGTGGACTATAGTTGTAACTATAGCTCCCAGGATATGCACATTTGCTGCTTTTTCACTTGTCTGGCATCACAGGACTTGGAAATTAAGTAAAAATGATAAAATAGTATGGGTGATATTTTTTGATTTGAGCATAAATTGAATTTGAGTTGGGCAAAGTCATCAGTTTCACTCTCTCTTCCAAAGTCATCAATATCCAGTAGCAAGTCAAAGTCAAGATAATGATGGTTTGGGATGCAGTGGGTAAGCATGATGTCTGATGTCTAATCAAGCTCTAAGCACTTCATAGCACATACTTTTTAACTGCTTTCACAGCTTTTGGAACAAATTATTCTCATTTGCCCACTCCACACAGGGAAGTGTTCACATGCTTGGTATAGACAATTCGCTTGATCTACCCTCAACTTGATTTATTCTATCTGCCAAAATGGTTTACTGTGTGGTTCCACTGCACATGCTTCTTGGACATACAGATGAGAAGTTGGTGTATTAGGTAGACACCAAAGTGAGATGAGCAGTCCTGAAAAGGGCTAGACAGTCCTCACACTAGAGGTACTAGGCTTCCCTGAATATACCCTATACCACAGAAAAAAATAATAAAATTCCAGAATTATGTAGTAAGTGAAGCTCAGAAATGTTGGTGAATAAATAATGCTGGAAAAGCTCCAAAGAGATAATTCTAAGGGCCCCTTTGAGCCCCAACATTCTATAAAATTTGACCCTGGGGAGAAAGTAAAAGTTCCCTGTTTAAAGCACTAAAGAAGAGCTAGTCCAAGAACTCAAGAGAATAACCACTGGGAATAAAACCTACTCTGATCTCTAGGGATTGACCAGGTTAATGGGAAATAGCCTGGAAATCTTCAAACCTTTGTCCCTCATCTCACACAGCTAGAAGAACCCAAGATGTGAGGCATGAAGTTAGAGCAGCCAAGCAGAGGATCTCAAAACTCAAAGCACCTTTTTGCAGACACTGAGGAAGCAGCTCACTGCCAAGCACTGATTCCACATTTGTTCTCAAAATTAAAACAGGAGCTTTTCAATGTTATGCTCATGAAATTAATTTTCTTCCCATTTAAGAAACTGCAACCTCTCCTTTGTGTTTTACACCTAGTTTCTATCACCCATTTTCTTCTTTTTTAAAGGAGAAAATTCCAAAGCAAGAGGTAAGTTACATTTCTTTAATTGACTTCTTATTTTTTCTGAGTTTCAAAAAATAATTTAATTCTTTATCCTGAGGAAATTGTGGGTAAAAATAATGTTCTCACCATAGGTGAAACCTAGGAATAATGAGGGGCAATCAAATTTGTTTTCAGTAGGGCTTATGTAAGATAAAAACATCTTGTCAATTTAATTGAAAACAAAATCAGTCATTTCAACTATATACAAGTTCAGTCACCCTATTTTTGGTACAATATCAGCCACACAATTGATTCTTCAGTCTTTACTGGTTTTTTTGGTAACATGAATCACCTACAATCTCAATCTTTGTGTATTTTGCTTTGAAAAGACATCTCCTATAAGTTGGTGCTGCAGAGTCACACAATGAGCCCATTTTTCTAAATTTAAAATCACAAATCGCCCTGAGAAAAATATCTTCCATATATCAATATCAAGAAAGGAGAATTTTTCTATTGCCTCTATTGGAGGAGTGTTTTTTTTTTTTTTAACCTTAGTACCCGAAGATGGCAAGTTTCAATTTGATTCAACAGATAGTATAAGTATATAAAGCATTTTAGTGGGTGAACAGAGACAGGGAGATACAAAGCTTAGTTAAGACCCTAATCCTTGTCTACTTGAAGTTTATAATTTCAAAGAGAGAAAAGACACTTTATATGCAATTACGATAAGTGTATTATCAAAGCACAAAAGGGTTCCAAAGGGTAACTGGTGGATCAGGGCAACTTCATGGAGGAGGTAGCATTTTAATTAGGCTTTAAGACATTGGAAGAAATAGGCAAAGAGAATATTCTAAGCATATGTGAGTAAGGTATGGATGTGGGAAAATGCACCACATGTTTGGACATCTGAGTGCTTCATGTGGTTGAAATGTAGAGTCTATAAAAGGAAAGAATCTACCAGACAAGGTTAAAAAGATAAGAAGCTGCTAGTTTGTCAAGAGCCTTGAATGTCAGGCTATTTTTCCAGTTTTATTCTGTGGATACTAAAGAACTATTGTAGATGACATGAATATTTTTTTGTTGTTCGTCTTTCATGTTTGAAGTCAATCAACAACATTGTGGATGATGTCTTGACTTAATCATAAATGGATTCAATGAGGTAAAATTGCTCTAAATCATCAGCTTCACTTTCTCTTCCAGAGTCATTGTTGCCTAATGACAAGGCAAAAGGCAGAATGGCTGGAGATGACCTGGGATGCAAGGTATCTGCCATGTCTGATCAAGCTCCAAGCACTCCATAGAACCTGCTTCAGCTTTCTTTATGGCTGTTAGAGCAATGTGCTCTCTCATCCACCCATTCCACCAGGTGAAGTCCTCTCATGCTTGGAGTAGGCATCCCACTGAGTCATCAAGGAGGTTGAGGATAATTGGTTACCTTCAACCTAGTTTAATCTGTCAGTCAAGTGGATTATCCAGGTGTGGTTGATGTCAGTGCTACAGCTCCTTGGAGTCACAGGTGAGAATTAGGTGACAGATGAACACCAAAGGTAAATGAGCAGCCCTGAAAAGGGCTCTTCAATCCCTCACAACAGAAGTACTTGTCCTCCTTGAACAAATAATATGCAGTTGGTAGAATAGTGCAGGATTTTTAAAACTTTTTCCACTTGTGACCCCTTTTCACCCAAATACTTTTTACATGACCCCATATATATGTATATATATATATGTATACAGATATATAAAATAGGTATACAAATAAAACATTTACTGATAATAAATCTTAATTTCATGACTCTGCACATTCAGTTATGAGACCCTATATGGAGTTGCAACCCACAGTTTCAGAAGCTTTGGCATAGTGGATAGAACTCCAGGAGTTCTTAATGAGTTCAAATCTGGCCTCAGACATTTACTAGCTATGTGATCTTGGTCAAGTTACTTAACCCTAATATTATCACCAGATCAATGCCAGGTTATACCAGCATGAAGGCTGCTCTGGAGGGAAAAGAGAAGGAGGAAGATATTCTTTGAGACTACTATGGTAATGCAGGCAGGCACTTGGTGATAAAGTCCAGTGGGAACAGTAGAAAATGGAAAGGAAAACTATGAGAGATGTTTTAGAGGGGACAGGATTTGTTTCTCAACAAAACTGAGTGGGAATAAAAAGATTATGTAAGTCCTGCTGTTGACTGGTGTTCCTATCTCTCTACTCCTTGAGCCAATAATTTCACTAAACTACAAGTTCCAGTAATATATTTATTGAACATGATTTTTGGTGCAGTACCACCTTGCAGATAAAGATTTCAGAATCACTTGCAGAAATATAGTTGAATCCAGAGGGTTGAATGATATTTTCAAGAGACGAGGTGGAGAAGTGGCCAGGAATAGATTCTTCAGGAATACCCTTCTTCAGAGGTCTATAAAGATATAGAATGGAAAGGAAAGAGAACTAAGAGAATGTGATAGGTATGATAATCATAATAGCTAACATTTATATAGTGGCTTCTATGTGACAGGTACTGTGCTAAGTACTTTAAAATTATCTCATTTCATCCCACAGTACATCTGAAAGGCTAGAGCTATTGAGAAAATTGAGGTAAACAAAGGGTAACTTACATAGGGTCATAAATTAATAAGTATCTGGATTTTAATTCAGATCTACTCTCTCTTCCTCCAGACAATGATATCTTCTATTTTCATTTCAGCTATGAAGGACATTAAAGAAAGGGGTAATCAAACAGTTGTCACTGAATTCATCTTCCTGGGGTTTTCCAACCACCCAGAACTGCAAGGATTGTTCTTCCTGATATTTTTAGTTGTGTACCTGATAACTCTTCTGGGTAACTTTCTCATACTAACAGCAATCAGAATCAACCCTGTTCTTCACACCCCTATGTATTATTTCCTAAGCAACTTGTCCTTCCTAGACATCTGCTACACCTCCACCACTATCCCTAATATGCTCGTGAATTTTTTCCGAGAGAAGAAAACCATTACCTATGAAGGTTGCCTGTCTCAGCTCTTCTTCCTTGTTACTTTTGCGGGCTCTGAGGGTGTCCTGTTGGCTGCTATGGCTTATGACAGATTTGTAGCCATTTGCCATCCATTGCATTACCCAGTTCTCATGAGTAAGAGGGTCTGTGCTTACTTAGCAGCTGGGTCCTGGTTGTGTGGGTTAGTGAACTCTCTGACCCACACAGGGCTTACAGCAACTCTCACTTTGTGTGGTCCCAACCACATTAGCCATTTCCTCTGTGATATCCCCCTACTCCTGAAGCTCTCCTGCTCAGATATTTCAGTCAATGAGTTCATACTCTATGTGTCCAGTGCTACCATTGGTCTGAGCCCCTGCCTCTTCACGGCTATCTCTTATATTCTCATTATCTCTGCTATCTTGAAAATCCAGTCTGCTCAAGGTCGGCAAAAAGCCTTCTCCACCTGTGCCTCTCATCTCACTGTCGTGGTCATCTTCTTCGGAACTGCCAATTTCAATTATGATCAGCCCAGCTCAGGCTACCCTTTGGATGTAGATATGTTGGTCTCTGTGCTTTTCTGTATTGTTACCCCCATGTTAAATCCTATTATCTATAGCTTGAGAAACAAGGAAGTCAAAGTTGCCTTGAGGAAACTATGTGAAGGGTATATTTTACCCAGTGATTCTAGTGTTCAAATCAGATCTTAGTCTGAGGTCCATGAACTTGGTTTAAAAAATATTTATTAACTGTATTTTCAATATAATTGGTTTCCTTTGTGAACCTACATATTTTGTACATTTAAGAACCCTCATTCTAAGGCCAAATCAACTCTTCCTATATAAATGATTTCCGTGGTGGGAACAACAGAGAAGGTTTGAGGGAGTACAAACATAGAGGCTAACACAATAATAAATGACTATGAGCTTCACTTAGAAGATCCTTGAGAACAAGGATTGGAATTTGTTTTGGTTTTATCTTTCTTTTGATATCTCCTGCCCTTGGCATAGGACCTGGTATATAGTAGGTGATTAATAAAGAGACAAATTTAATCTTTGTGTGGTGGGGGAAAGTGGAGGAGTTTCTAAAAGTAGAATGGGCTAAATAATTATAATACCGAAAACATATGTTAAGTTCATTTTCAAAAAGTACCAAAGATGGAGCGGAAAGATCCTTACTTACTGGGGTTTCTAGATGCCTAACATACTGTTCTGTGATATTTACATTTTGGGGAACTATATGTCTAAAACATCACACATTTCATACTGTTATATTTCTACAATATCAAGTCCTTTAATGAGCACCATTTCTGTATTTCTCTTTCATCTGTAAAATTAACATAAGTTGTTAATATGCTTATAAGCTTTTGACTCCTTACATGACACTTTCAGAAAATTTTTATCCTAGCATATATGCAATAAAATATCTTCTAAAATATGCCATCCAATTGCCTTCTGACAATTTGGCAGGCACAATATCATCTCTAGGACTCTTTGTGAACCATATACTACATTCTGGAATCAATGATGATTTAACCATGATTGGCAAGAAGGTAATAGGTCAAGATAGAAGCCAGAACAGGTGAACATATTTGAATAAGTTGTCAAGGTAGAAAAAGTATGAATGAATGAAAGAAGGTATGGATGAATGTAAAAGCATTTAGCAAGGACTTATTCTTTGTTACTAATTTTGCTTAGTCTTGGGAACAAATATAAAGACATAGTTCCTGCCCCTAAAGAGCTTATATTCTTACAAGGGAAGATAACATCTATAGGCAAGTGACAGCCTGGGAAAGAGAGGTAGAAAAAGATTGGGAGGGGCAGCTAGGTGGCGCAGTGGTTAGAGCACCAGCCCTGAAGTCAGGAAGACCTGAGTTCAAATCTGGTCTCAGACACTTCTTAGCTGTGTGACCCTGGGCAAGTCACTTAACCCCAATTGCCTCAGCAAAAAGCAAAAAAAAAAAAAAGAAAAAAGAAAAAAAAAGAAAAAGATTGGGATAAAAAATGAGTAGTTATGCATGTGGCAGGCAGATGATAAGATGGCCTGAAATAGCCAGATGGCTAGATAACTTGATGGAATATGGAGGTAAAGCTTGCCTGATATAATGGACTAAAAAGGCTAGAATGAAGTATTTAGTGTTATACTATGAAAGAAAATGAGCCAAACCCACCCCAAAATGGAAGAAAGCAAAATTTGATTCCATAGAATAATAGTGAAGAACCCCATAATGATTCAAAAGAAAAATAAAATGCCTAAAAGAAGGTATTTGGGATAACTGTCAGAAATAAGAGCTTTTAAAATCATAAAGATAAGCATAGGCAGCTTAAAACATTTAATGGAGTTTTAGAGAACAACAGAGGGTTCTGAAAAAGAAAATGACAGATTTTCAACTCATAAAATGCACAGAAGTAGTTGATAGTCTGTTGGAAGAGAAGAAGAAGAAAGAAACTTTGAAATAACACATCACTTCTATATAAGTCAAAATTACTGACAACGCTAAGATACACAGAGATATCTAGCATATTATAGATTTCAAGACAACATTTTTTTAAGCTCATAATTATAACATTGAAGGAAATAATGAAAGAAACCTGTCCAGAACTTTTGAATACCTATTACAAAATCCTTTTAGATTGGATCCATTGATTACCATTAGAGAAAAAGACTACATTCGAAAGTCTAAGGTATGCATTCCAATGCCAAACAACAAATTTTATAAGCAGAATCAAGGCCTAAATGAAGAAACATCAAATCAAATAGCTCAGGAGTATTTCATTGTTATGAAAAATTAGAATATATATTTCAAAAAGCCAAGAACCAAAGATACAATCTAAAATTACATATTCTACAAAAGAGCTCTAATCATTAATTGAAAAAGATAGATCCCAAACAACAAGAAAATGAAAGTATTAATGTCAAAACAAACAAAAGCAGAGGTAAACTGAATATTTGATTTACACTCACAGTAAAGAAGATAAGTATAAAAAAGTGAACAAATGAAATAACCAAGAAAAAACTAAGCAATGAAATAAACTTCATTTACCTTGCTATAAGTGGATCTATTGTGGTTTTTTGACAGTTATTTTATCAGAGAGAGGAAGGAAAATAAGAAAATAGAGCTAAAAATGCACTTCCATTGAATATAGAGATGAATAGAAAAGGACAGCTATTTCTTTGATCTCTAAATAAGTATTTGGAACCATGGAAGAGTAGATAGAGTAAAAGTAATGGAAGGGAAAGATTTGGGTACCTGGGGAATGTGGGGAGGAAGGATCTTTATAGATTTCATCTGGGAGGAATAGGAAAACAGAAGACCCCTTTCCCTAAACAAGAATTTTACTTACCAGGATTTTATCCCACCCCAGGATTGGGAATAAATAGGTGGAAACTAGCACTAGCAAAAAAAGAAGAAGATAGAGATCCAGAGATAGATATATAGTGGTGTTAGGAAAGATTATTATAGGACTAGCATGATATCCATCATACTTTACTGGATCATTCATGAATTAATACTTCTGGGAGTGATGTACAATAGAAGACCCCACCAAAGAAGAGATAAAATTAAGGCAATAATCAAACAAGGAGAAAGTAAAACATGGGGACATTTAAACATACTTAACAAAGAAATGAGACTGACAAGGGAATTCAAATTTGATACTTTCAAGGTCTACTCATCCATGACATAGAATCAAGAAGGATGACACACACATTCACATACACATACTGATGTGCTAGAAGCCAGTGCTAACTAACTGATGAGAACAATTTTAAGAATTCTGGGTGAACATTTGTTCCTCAGAAACCAAAACTCCTTTTCAGGCCAATTCTCACTTCCTATTGTTGTGTTTTTGTTTTTGTTTTGTTTTGTTTTGTTTTCACCCAAGAGCTAAGAATGATTTTACAATTTTAAATAGTTGGAAAAAATCAAAAGAAGACTATTTCATTATTTCATGACTTGAAAATGATACAAAATTTAATAAATGAAGCTTCATTGGAACATAGTCAAACTCATTCATTGGCATATTGTCTATAGTTGCATATACTCTATAATGGCAGGATTGGATAGTTGCACCAGAGGCCATACGTAACCCTCTCTAGATCTCAAACTGCTGCTCACTGCACTGCAAATCAGTGATGTAGTTAGAACTTGACAGCAACCCATTCACCATACTATGACATTTATTTTTTTTGTAATTTAGTAGTTTAAACCCATAATGTCAAAACTAGAAGAAGAAAAAAAGTTTTGTGATTTTTTTTTGAGTTCAAGGTCAAGAATGACATTTTTTTTTTTTTTTGCTTTTTGCTGAGGCAATTGGGGTTAAGTGACTTGCCCAGAGTCACACAGCTAGGGAATGTTAAGTGTCTGAGACCAGATTTGAACTCAGGTCTTCCTGCCTCAGGGCTGGTACTCTAACCACTGTGCCACCTAGCTGCCCCGACATTTTTTTTAACGAGAACCACCTTCAACTATTATTTTTGAACACTACATGGTTTTGAAAATTAGCTTTTGCTGCTGAGTTGATGTTAAGAATTCAACATAAAACTACAATGAAAAACAGCAATTCTTTGTGAAATTTACATACAGTAAAATCAATTTAGTGTCAACTAACATTGTTTGAGTCACAAATAATGTCAGGGTGCTTTATACACTTCTCATGCTGTCAAAAGGTAAAATGAGAAGTAAGATTTCTACTCTCACACATATTTCCAGCAAACATTTTCTAAGCTCAGACTACGTTCCAGTCGTATTTTGTAGACTTTGCAATGCAAATAACAAAAGAAATTTCCATACACAATTAATATGCAATGTAATGACATGATAAACAAATCTCAAAAGAATTTGGTAGAGTTCTATACTAAATGCCTTCCAAATGGTGAATATACTCAGTTAAAATTATGTGGTCATGGATGGATATCAGTATTTGGCAATACCTATGTGAAAAGACATTGTCAAAGATGCAATAATAAAATCCCACTAAAAATCAGCATCATCAGATGAACATTTATAAGTCAGTTTTGATAATAGGAAATACTAAATTTGAACTACAATTAAATGAAATGTAATTTCATACACACACACACACACACACACACAAGAATTCCATTCTCATTAGTAGGCCTATATTACACAAATGATACATAATTATAATTTTTATATTTTAAATTTTCAAAATTCTACAATTTGAATTTTATTTGATGTTTTTAATAAAATATTTGTGGAAATTTATTTTTTCTCTTGTAACATAAGTTGTTGTTCAATCTTTTTCAAGTCATGTCTGACTGTGAGCCAAGTTGGGGAAAAAGATAGAAAAGCAGTTTGCCATTTCCTTCTCCAGCTTATTTTACAAATGAGGAAACTGAGGCAAACAGGCTAAAGTGACTTTTTCAGAGATATGCAATGTCAGACCAAATTTGAACTCAAATCCTCCTGATTTCAGAACCAGCACTCTATTTACTATGCAATTGAGCTGGCCAGGTTATATAAGTACCTCCATCATATCTTCCATTTTGCCTCTTAAATATTTACAATTTGGCTCTTTGGAGAAAAAAAAATTCCCATTCTGGGCTAGCTTAAAAAAGTATAAGTAATGCAGATTAAACTTTAAAATTTAAATGCATAATTTGTGCCCCTGAAAAGTCCAATTGTTAACATTTACTAGCAAATTCTTTTAAATATTTCCTGAGCTTAGGGGGAATGTATTAAAAGGCTCAGGGAACATCACCAGACTTAAGCTTAGTAACAGCAGGCTCATAACAATAATGATAATGTTGATAATAATAACTAATATTTACATGCCACTTTAGATTTGCCAAGTGTTTTATATTCATTATCTCATTTGAACCTTGCCCTTATATTTTCTTTCTCTGTGTGTTTGATAAACTGTATTTATATAAAAACTATATATAATATATGTGTTATATATATGCATATTCATGTTCCATTACACAACACAATACAAATCAGAAAAAGGTAGGAATAATAAAGAGGACATAATAAATGAAAACTTCTTGGAACAAATGACCACAAAAGAATATGATTTAAGCTAAAATGTAGGCTGTGGTGCTAGAAAAGGAAGGCAAGATTTCCAAAAACACATTTATCTGTTGAAGAAAGATCAAATTTCTGGAGAAGTATTGACGAAAAAAAGAGAAATCAACAATTTAAGTAAATTCAAGAAACTTTGTGGAGGTGATAATCAGAAAAAGGAAAGCTTTTGGAAATTGACAAGTATCAAATTACCATAAGCAAAATTAATGGCAAGAACAAAATATTAGCTAGAAAAGAGATACAAATCAGGAAAAAAAGGAAATAAATAGATGTAAATTCAACAATTATGATCATAAACACAACTGAATTTTTAAATTCATTAAAAAAGAAAGAGAACCTTGCTGTACCACATCTAAAACTATATTATAAAGCAGCTGTCATCAAAACCATTTGGTACTGGCTAAGGAATAGAGCAGTCGATCAGTGGTACAGGATAGGTTATCAGGACAATCTAGGCAATAACCTTAACAATTTAGTGTTTGATAAACCCAAAGACCCCAGTTTTGGGGATAAGTACTCACTATTCGGCAAAAACTGCTGGGAAAATTGGAAACTAGTGTGGAAGAAATTAGGGCTTGACCCATACCTAACACCACATACCAAGATAAGATCTAAATGGGTTCATGATCTGGATATAAAGAGTGATTTAGTAAACAAATTAGAGGAACGTAATATAGTTTACTTCTCAGACCTCTGGAGAAGGAATAAATTTATGTCCAAAGAAGATCTGGAACTCCTAATTGAACACCAGATAGATAATTTTGATTATATTAAGTTAAAAAGTTTCTGTACAAATAAAACTAATGCAGACAAGATTAGGAGGGAAGCATCAAATTGGGAAATCATCTTTACATTTAATGGTTCTGATAAAGGCCTCATTTCTAAAATATATAGAGAACTGTCTCATATATATAAGAATTCAAGCCACTCTTCAATAGATAAGTGGTCAAGGGTTATGAACAGACAATTTTCAGATGACGAAATTAAAACCATCTGTAGTCATATGAAAAGTTGCTCCAAATCACTATTGATCAAAGAAATGCAAATTAAGACAACCCTGAGGTACCACTACACACCTGTCAGATTGGCTAAAATGATAGGAAAAGATAAAAGAATGTTGGAGGGGATGTGGGAAAACTGGGACACTAATATATTGTTGGTGGAACTGTGAACGGATCCAACCATTCTGGAGAGCAATTTGGAGCTATGCTCAAAAAGTTGTCAAACTGTGCATACCCTTTGACCCAGGAGTGTTTCTCCTGGGTCTATATCCCAAAGAGATCTTAGAAGAGGGAAAGGGCCCCACATGTGCAAGAATGTTTGTGGCAGCCCTTTTTGTAGTGGCTAGAAATTGGAAACTGAAGGGATGCCCATCAATTGGAGAGTGGCTGAATAAATTATGGTATATGAATGTTATGGAATATTATTGTTCTGTAAGAAATGACCGGCAGGATGATTTCAGAGAGGCCTGGAGAGACTTGCATGAACTGATGCTGAGTGAAACGAGCACAGCCAGGAGATCACCATACACAGCAACAACAGTATTACATGATGAACAATTCTGATGGACATGGCTCTCTGCAGCAAAGAACTGTCTCAAACCAGTTCCAGTTGTTCACTGAAGAAAACCATATACACCCAGAGAGAGGGAAATGAAATATGGACCACAACGTAACATTTTCATGATCTCTTTTGATATTTGCTTGCATTGTGTTGCCTTTCTCTGATTTTCTTTTTTTTCTTGTAGATAGGATTTTTCTTGCATAACTTGTCAAGTAACTCAACATTATGAACATGTCATAGACTTCCTGCCATTTAGGGGAGGGGAAGGGACTGGGGGTAAAATTTGTAATGGAAAGATTTGTAAAGATCAATGCTGGGGAACTACCCATACATATGTTATACAAATAAAAAGCTTTAATAAAAAAAAATCAAAAGGAGATTCTTGAGTAGGATCCCCTTTAAAGTGAAAAAAAAAAGAAAAAGAATAGGAGAATGGATAAATAAAACAGAGCCCAGTAATTTACTACTTATAAATAACAAATTAAAAAATAAAGCCATACATAGAGTATAAATGAGAAACTGGAACTAAATTTGCCATGCATCAGTTGATTCTAAAAAAAGCATTAGTTGTCATCACACTATGATGAAGCAAAAGAAAAATTGACATTGTAAAAGGATGACCAAAAAAAATTATGCTTAAAAGGTCTTTAGACAATAAAACTATTGTCACCATTAACAGTAATTTGCAGAAAAATAGTATACAGCATCTAAATTCACAAATGTGAAAAGAACTGCAAACAAACTATAAAAATTGTGCGAAATTTTAATATGTCTCATGTAGAAGGATAAATCTAACAGGAAGAAGACTAATACTATCTTCTGAATGGAAACACTAAAGAAAATACATATTCTGAGCATTTTTGATAACTTTAAAAAAGTAGATAAGAGGCACAGAAAAATTATTAATAAATATAAAGAGGAGAAATAGCAAACAAAACCTTTTAGACCATAATGCAATAAAAAGCAACAAATCATACAGGAAACAAAGGCAAAACACTGAGACATAAATAATGATATACTGAATGAATGGGTGCTAGTTATTATTATCATTTCTACTGTTAGGTCTATTTTGAATGTCCTGATTTTTCAATGCTATTTAAAACTTGCTCTAGTAACTGGTAACCCTTTCTACTTAGACCCAGGATAGTTCTTTGTTTTACTAAACCTCTCTAATATACATTAATACTAGAGGAAATGGATTGTTCTGTGACAATCACAAAATCTCTTTCTTAGTCATTGCTGGTAAGATTTTTGCCACAGTCCTTAATAGGCTGATTGTTTCCATGGAAGCTGGTCATCTACCACATAACCAGTGTGGCTTCAGAAAGGGTTGAGGACCTGTTGATATGGAGTTTGCTGCTCAACAATTACAGGAAAAATGCTAGGAGCAGAACAAAGGTCTGTACACAATGTTTTTCAATCTGGCAAAAACCTTAGATACTATTGGTTATGAGAGCTTATGGAAAATTATGTCAAAATTTGGTCATCTGGAGTACTTCATCAGTATTATACATCATTTTCATGATAGCATGGCTGCCCAAATTCTGGATAATGGACAATTCTCTTACACTATCCCAGTCACTCTGATTACCTGTGAGAAAGTGTCTGCTGATTTGTTTGGGCAGGATCACTGGTCACTTATTTTGCTGTGTTGTTGAATTGTATATCCTTTCCTGTGAATTAGCATTTCCTTTGAATGACTAGTAAAAGAAACATAATGAGAAAGGATCACAAACTGATTTTGAGTGAATGTTGACCCACATTCAAGATATGCCTCCAACCTGGGAGTCTTGGGAGTTCACAGACAAAGGAGAGCCCCAGGTGCTATATGTATTCCTACTAACTAGATTGTAAACTCCATGAGGGCAGGGACCTCAATCAGTGTATAGTTTGATGTAGTATAGACTTCAGCTTCTTAAATTGTGAGTCACTATCCCATATGGGGTCTTATAACTCAATGTGGGGGTTGCAAAATTATGATTATCAGTAAATTCTTGGTTTGTGTATCCCTTTTATATACCTATAGATCCAGGGTCATGGAAAAAAATCTCA